>JAXCLR010000001.1:90829549-90843602 GCA_035584095.1 Annona squamosa | reverse complement strand
CAGAGCCCCTAAGCCTGGCCATCCTGCGAAGTACGGTGGGCAGGGTTGGATAAAGAAATGCCAACGGGTCGTAGGAGGGGCCACACATGTGTACGAAGTTCCATGCTCTGGCAGAGTACGGTACGCGTCTAATAGGAACAGGCAAGGAAAAGAGGGGATAGGGGGGAGGAGTGCAAAGGGAAGAGAGAGGGAAAGCGAGGCAAGAGATCGAGAGAGAGAGGAGAGAGAGACTCGTGAAGCAGCAGGTGAAAGGGAGAAAGAGGAAGAAAAAGAAAAGAGGAGAGGGAGGGGAAAGAACTCTCTTTCTCTCTCTCAAATCTCTACACTTTCCAACACCCACATTCCTTGCTTCCGCCTTTCCAATCACGAGATCCCCAACCTCTCTACCATTTCATCCTCATTTCTTCTTCATGACATCATCCTCGACAGCTTCTTTCCTCTTCCTCTTCACTCATTGCTGGCATTTTCTCTATCGTCACAGACACTGATAAACAGCACAAGGGGATTTTTTTTTTTTCCCAAAATTTTAGTTTCGTTCTTTCTTTCCTGCCTTTTGTATCCTTTACTTTTGGTTTCTCTCTGGGAAAAATGTCTGACGGTAGCATTCCGAAAAGGCCCTATTCCCGTCAGCCTCTTCCCGACTCGCTTTCCGACCGATTCCACAACGCTTTGAGTTGCGAGAACAACAAGCCCGATTTCAAGGAACTCGATCTCGGCTCGCCGGTTTCTCCTCTCCGGGCGCGGCTGAGCGGGCCTCCCTCGTCGCTGCTCACCACCACCAGTAGCAGCTCCAGCTCGTCCGGCTCGGTCACTGGGAAAACCACGGCAAATGCCGCTGCTGCCGCGGGGAAGAGATCGGACGGCGGGAGTCACTCCGGGGAGCTCTCTGCGGGGTCCAGTGAGGGAAGTCCTACTGCGGCCGAGAGCGGGCGATCAGGTCGCGGGTCGAGGCCGGGGCATTTAAGGTCGAATTCCGGCGGGGCGCCGTTGATTTACTCGGGCGTTAGTAGCTCCGCCAGTTCCCCGAACGTGGGATGCCTCCCGACCGGGAACATCTGCCCGTCGGGGAGGATCTTGAAGACAGGCATGGCGTGCAAAGCTAGGAGCGATGTACTGGGGTCCGGGACGGTGAATTACGGTCATGGGAGCATAATGCGGGGCCCATTGAAGTCGGGGGGCGATGCGGCTGGGCCGACCACCGCGACGGGAAATATACAATTCGCCGGAGAGTCGATGATGGTGAAACGGGCAATGGCTAGCTCTGATCCGGAGGATGTGAAGAGGGTTGGTAACGAGCAGTACAAAAGAGGGAATTTTGCGGAGGCTTTGTCTTTGTATGATCGGGCGATTGCGATGTCGCCCGACAATGCAGCTTGTAGAAGCAACAGGGCTGCTGCTTTGATTGGGCTTGGACGGCTTGCGGAGGCAGTGCGGGAATGCGAAGAGGCGTTGAGGTTGGATCCTGTCTATGGACGGGCGCATCAACGGCTGGGTTCACTGCTGCTTCGGTGAGGACCTCTCTGGAGCTAGTTTCTGCGGCTCTTTTTGGTTGTCTTTGGAGAGTTGGACATGCTTTTTTTGTTTTGTTTTGTTTTTTTTTTTTCTCGGATGTCAGATTGCTCAATTTGTTTTTGTTTTTTTGGTTCGCATTTTTGTTTTGGTCTATTTTTCCACCACTGGTCGTTTAGAAAATTTTAGTTGCTATGATTTGCTTTCTGTTTTCTGTTCTCTCTATTGTTCAGGTGTGGTGATTGTGGGTGAAAAAATCCAACTTTTATCGCTTACATATATATTTCAAAAATGAAACTTCCCCCTGTTCGATGAATTCTATTCATCTGGAAAATTTTCTTCTTCTTCTTTTTTGTTGGAAGTGACTCGAAAGATAGGTTCTGTTTATGAAGTTTTCTTATTTTTACCGTTTTGATGTGACATAAGTTCTGATGGCTTGACTACTTTTCGCTGCTTGAGCGAAGCCCATTGGTTCTCCTCTTGTGGCCTAATCGATACTGGTTGATGATTTCTAGTGCACAGTTCTTTTTGTTAAACTATCAAGTGCAAGATTGTTCATTGGTTATGTTAAGTCGATTGGTTTTTATTCAGATTTCAGAGGCAACATTTGCAACATTTCCCCTTTCTATAGATGCCTGATGGACTTCTTGGAGTGATTGTTGTTTTTAGTATAATTTGTGGCATTGCCCTTTTTCTACAATTAACTGATGGTTGTTTGATTGCCTTGTTGTTTTGAATACTTTATAGCTTCCCGTTATTTAATGCATTATGATGCTTTGAGTGATCTAAATTCATGTTCCTAGGCATTCTTTTATGGCGATATTCCTACAGGCTAGGGATTGTTGAGAGCGCTCGAAGACACATCTTTGCTGGACAGAGGCAAGACGCTGGGGAGTTACAAAAGTTGCAATTAGTGGAGAAGCATTTGAACAGATGCGCTGATGCTAGGAAAATTGGGGACTGGAAGAGTGCATTGAGGGAAGGTGATGCGGCTTTTGCTGCGGGTGCAGATTCGTGTCCTCAGGTCAGACTTTAGGTTGAAATGTCCATGAACTTGTTTTTAGACTAGTAGCTGCTGCAGGGAGTAACATTCTTGTGAATTTCTTGTGATACGCAGCTCTTTGCTTCCAGAGCAGAAGCCCTGCTCAAGCTCCATCAACTGGAAGAAGCTGATTCTACGTTGTCTAGCATACCCAAATTTGGACAGTTTCCCCCCTCCTGCTTGCAGACCAAGTTCTTTGGGATGCTATGGGATTCGTACCTGTTTCTTGTCAGGGCCCAAGTGGACATGGCATTGGGAAGGTGGGTTTGCAATTTAATGTTCCATGAGAGATTATGTTGGGTTTTGGGTGAGTGAGAATGGATGATGGATATTTTGCAGATTTGAGAATGCAGTTGCTGCTGCTGAAAAAGCTGCTCAGATTGATCTCCGTAATGCTGAAGTTTTGATAATGCTGAACAATGTGAGATCAGTTGCAGCAGCCAGGTCCCGCGGGAATGATCTCTTCAATTCAGGCAAATTTGCAGAGGCCTGTGTTGCATATGGTGAAGGCCTTAAGTTTGATCCTTCCAATCCCGTCCTCCACTGTAATCGTGCAGCATGCAGATCCAAGCTTGGACAATGGGAACGATCCATAGAGGATTGTAATGAAGCTCTAAGGATCCAACCCAATTATACCAAAGCACTTCTCCGTAGAGCTGCTTCTAATGGCAAGGTGAATTGCAGAACTTGTCAATATTTTCATTTGCTTTTCTGTAAGCTTCTACTATTTATTGGTTTCAAGTGCATATCCTCCACGCCAGCGAAGGATTAGCTTGAACCATTAGCTATAGAATTTTTTGCAACTTCAAGCTTTTATTCTTCTGGTCTTTTGACTATTTTCACCTGTCGTTGATTGTAGCTTGAACGGTGGGCTGACTCTGTGCGAGATTATGAACTTTTGAGGAAGGAACTTCCAGGTGACAAAGAGGTGGCGGAAGCTCTCTTTCATGCGCAGATAGCATTGAAAAAATCTCGTGGGGAGGAAGTTTATAATATGAAGTTCTGTGGTGAAGTAGAAGAAATTTCAGGCATCGAACAGTTTAGAGCAGCTATATCTTCACCTGGTAATCCTTTCCATTTGTGTTCTTCTTACTTACAATTTGTTGGCCATTCTTTACCCGTATTCCTTCCTGGTTGTCAAAATGCCCTTAGGCTACTGCCCAATTTATTTGATTTAGTTGATTTTTCATGTCCATACTTGTATTGGCTTAAAAATAATTGTTGCATTTTTAAATTGCGAAGGCGTTTGTCTTCCTGTACAGATTAACTGGATATGAATTATAAGTGATCTGAAGTCTATTGTTATCAGCTATTTGCTTCAGACTACACAAATCTCCTTCCATGAACAAGATGAAACATTTAGTTCCACGATGTTAGGGGAAGCAAGCTTCCCTAGATGCATTACACTTGGCAGTATTGGTGAAATTAGTTTATAGAAATCATTGGCAGGATTGGTAAAAAAAATAAAAATAAAAATAAAAATTACATGGTGATTATATTGGTGAGTCCTCTGTAGTCATTGATCTATGTTGTAATTACTCAGTCTAGCAAATGGTTCTGTTTTAAAAATGAAGTAACTCATCAAGCTTTTGGTTTTCAGGAGTTTCATTAGTGCATTTCATGATGGCAAAGAATCAGCAATGTGAGCAGATATCTCCATTTGTGGACGCACTGTGCCTTAGATACCCATCTTTGAATTTTTTCAAGGTAAACCTTCTGGAATTAGACCCCTTCGATCTTTCATTTCATTTCTTTCAACTACCTCAGGGGTAAAAAATAGATGGGAAAAGAAATCCGTTTCCCATTCTTAGACTGATTGATGGCATTTGGTGAAGGTGGATGTGGACGAAAGCCCTGCAGTAGCAAAGGCAGAGAATGTTAAAGTAGTTCCAACATTCAAGATTTACAAAAATGGGACCCGGCTGAAAGAGATGATCTGTCCGAATTCACAGGTGTTGGAGTTCTCGGTGAGGCATTACAGTTTCTAGACCCTTATGTAACCTATTGAGTTTTTCTTTTTTGTTGTGGAACCTTTCCTCATCTGCCTTCTCCAATTCATACAAAACTCAGCCCTGTCACACAACCAGTCACATAATAATTTTCACAAAGCCAAGGCCAGGACCAGAGTGATAGCCAGTTTTTCATTCAGCCCGTTCATTTATTCTTTCCATTTTTGTTACTCTGGTTTTATTTCCTCTCCTTTCTTTTAGGCTAGGCTTATTGTTATACCCCCACCTTCCTCATTCTTGGGAAAAGCTGAGAGGAAAGACTGATGTACAATTAATTGGCTTTTTGTATTAGAAGATGAGGGATGAAAAGAGAGATCAAAACAGAGATGGACGGTAGAGACTTGTGTACATGTATATAAAAATCATATACCAATATTGGGAAGCCATGAGGAATTGGATGTCTGGTGGTAGATCTTAGTGGGGCAATGGGAGGAAGATGGATGTCATTGACGTTGCTGATGCTCTCTACCATTTTATGAATAAGAAAACTTCAATTTTTTCGCTTCTCCTTCAAGTGTTGCAGATGCGTTTTTTCATGTTGTGAGATGCAAAGATCAGATCATACGAAGTTGCGAAGCCTCCCTAATGATTCAAACCTAAATTTTCCTTCTACTTTAAGCTCCACACGTGCCACATGCACCCATTGACAGGCAGTTGTAAATGCGCGCATAACGTGTCCATTTTCGTTACGTGTAAATTTTTATTCTTCTAAAATTTTCGTTCAAAATCAACTCAGTCATCCAATCTGCTTATGGTTGGTGTTTTTTATTTCTGTGCATCCTCCTCTCCTAAGGCCTAAGATGCCCTGCGTAGCTGAAATTACGTCTGTGTGCTGCATCTGCTGGAAGGGGGCGCTTGGGAAGGCATTCATTTCATAATGCCCGTCTGTCCTTGGCCCCTATTAATTGCTTTTTGTTTGTTTGTTTTTCCAATTTTTATACTTTCTTTGGTTTAATCGTGGAAATGCATGCCTTGCGGTGCGCAGTTTTATTTATGTTTCTAGTTAATGAGGGAGCAGAAACAGCTCCTTTTGCGGTTCTACCTCACATGCTTGCATATAACAAGTGGCACTGGTGTCACAGGTGTCACAGGCTCACCTCTATTGATTTTTTCCCTTCCATGATTTTAAGCACCCATGTGCCTGCCATGTGCTTCTACAACTTCCTTAGGCCCCACATTTTCAGTCGGGTTATACCCGATTTCGGATGTAATTTTCTGCACATTTGTGTGCTAAATATGGACCTTCTGCCTCTGCTCTCTCTCATTAATCTGGTGCTTATCGTGGGAACTACAAATCTAAAATTGGACCCGTTCTTCAATTTATGAAAGATCAGACCATTCAGATTTGACAGTGCATACGACTCATAAAAATCTCAGATTTTGGGTTCTTTTTCTATTCTCATAATTTTGGTGGGATTCGATGATCACCATGCAAGACTGCTTGGTAATGTCCTTCAATTTCCTTTGATCAATCTTTTCTCTCTTTTTCTCCAATTGGGTCTCACACGTGACTTGCACTGGGACCCACATATCCTTTTCTCAAAGTCATTTGGGTCAACCCTTGTGAGCCTAATTTAATGCCGAAAAGCGAGAAACAAGGCGAATTATTAAACTAGGAACAAAGAATTATTCGATCGGTGCAGCGTATCGAATCTTCTGAGATGGGTAGAGCCAATGGAGGTGCTGTCACTCATCATCATTGAATGGACCCGCATTAGATCATTCATTCATCTCATTTTCTTCGCCTACAAATATTATGTAGTGGGTATTTGGTTTTTGCGTTTTTAGCAATTTAGTGCAGATAAGACATTCGACGTGGAAAAGCTACTTGGCTGAGGTTGCCACATCCAGGACATCCAACAATGAACCACCAACCGCCATTTTTCAAAACCCCCATGCCCGGATTATTTCTGTCATGTTGAGGGGATTTGCAATTTAAACTCTCCAACTGCGCATTTTTACATTTTAAACTCTGAAATTTGTCTATTAGCATTTCAAGTTCATTTATTTACATTTTAGACCCTCGGCCATAATCGTGTTCAAAAATACTGTTAGGATCTTCTGAAATATCTAAATATCTTCATATTTTAAACCTTTAATTTTATATATTTGCATTTTAAACTCTAAAGTTTGCCGTTAAATATGCATCAATTTACGTACATTGCTGGAGTACCAATTTTATTATTTCATCCTTAATAATTTGTATGTTTTTGTATTTACTCATATAAATATTTTTTAACAAAAATTTTTATTTAAAATTATTTAAAAAATATTGCCTTCCATCTTTTCCTCGTTACCAAACAAACACTTAATGCATCAAAGCATTTTTAACATATTTTGGATTCAGTCCAGATATGGTGCCATGTGCTCCTATAATCTTCAGCAACACATGATTAACTTCTCATGGAGTTCAACACTTGGGTTGGATCTTAATCTCTCGTGTGATAGATAAGAGCTTGTTGTCTATTTATGAATAATGAGAGCATATTGTTATTTATTATGTTGCTTATTAAGTCTAATTGTAATATAAGATGATGAGATGTAATATCGTCCGAATAAAAAAAGTCGAAATATGGTAAAACATATTTCAATATCGAATTACATCTTTGATTAGTTAAAAGTTAAAACACAGAAACCGCCTCCTTAGAAAATGACAGCCAAGCTGTAGTGCTGTACGCAATCTTCCTTCTTCAACGGTTAAACTTTTACATTGAAGAACTAGAGTCTATTTTTAGTACCTCTAATTTAGGCTAAGGTCTCACCACCTCGCTGAGCAGCCTTAATTACCATCCCCAATTCTAATTCTAACATAGAAATAAGAGTGGATGAATAGTATTTGAAGGGCCACCTTCTCCACCTTCAAAGTCACCCAGAATTTCCTGTTGTCTTTGATACACGTGCCAGATTAATGCGAGCACGACGATACTAACAATTTTTGCTCATTGTCTATATATAAAGCCGATGGGATGGACCATCCTGACAGCTGATATGTTTCATATAAATGGATAGTATTGCAAGCATTGCTGCTTAGTTTTTTTTAATGGTTAGGTTTCATGAACTAGCGGTTGGACCACAGCAACTTCCCTATTGTGGTTTGGTCCATGTTCATGAACATGCACCAAAGCCGCCCAAATCATGCTGTGATAGTGACTATAATGTCTGATAGAGAGAGAGAGAGATCCCTATTAAATCGTCTATTGGCAATAGCCAATCATTTATAAAGGAAGGGCTAGTAATAGGGGACCGCAATCCCTATTGATGGCCTGGGGATCATTGGGCTTTTCGAATAAGACAGAGTTCGCTGTCCATTTGGGCCCCACTATTCGGGTTTTAAAATTTGTTTTCTTTTTGGTGGATTAATTGCTTTGATGAAGGAAGCTTTTGGTAGGAAGGACAGAACTGAGGCATCTATTTAGGAAGAAAATTTCATCATTGAAGGTACGTGTTTACTGCATGATGTATAAAACAAATAATAAAAAAAGAGCTCTTTTTACTGTAGGCCAGTTGGGAAACCTGATTCCGGGGAACTTAGACTCTTGCTGAATATAATAAACGTAGGCCTGGGCATGGGCTGGAGTTGAATGGCACTTGGGTTGGATTCAAATTTCAAACACGTATAACAATCCATCTCCGAATTCACACAGGGATACCCAGTTCACCACTCGTCCTTAACACCCATCAACTTTAAGAAATTATAATGACTTCCGCCTAGATAATCAGGTGGTTGACATCAGTGTAGACGTGCATGTGTGTGAGAAGTCCAAGGTTCGAAACCAGACCTCCATTTAGACCCAAAAAAACTATAATATATGTACATTTATTGAGTTTCACTCTAACTGAGCAGGTTCACAATAATACATCTTTTTGCAAATTGGTTCAAGCTTGGTCTCTTTGATAAGGATTTGAAATCTGCTGCAACGATTGCTTGTAAAATCATTTTAAATACGACGCATAATTTCATCTATATCAAATATGTGTACCATGTACCCCTAAAAAAATGTGTATGATGTTATTTGATAAACATGTAAAATTAATATAATAAAATTATTCGATTTATACATTTAATTTCAAAAGCTATGAAAACATTCTTCCTTTCACAGATGAATCTGACGTTTTAAAACATCTGTGGCAGAATATAAGTATTTTTCATAATTTATGAGTTATGCTGTATATTTTAAAGCAGACATGACATACCCGATGCTTGGATTGAAATGATTTTAAATAGTGTAAACGGTTCAAATTTGATTTTATAATCAAAGTGGGACCATTTAAGCGGTTCTCTGACAAAATTCGTGGTAACCTCGGTTCGTTGGTCGTCCAATCCATATTTATTTGCCATTTTAAAATTCATATGCATTTCGTGCTCAGTACATGTGGTACATGTCTGCGGTATTGGATACTGAAGGATGTCTATTTCTCTCTTGAGCAGCTCCCTGATGCTAGCTTCATCTAGTGTCTAAAGGATACATCTATAGCTTGATCCGTTTTCTGCAACGTAAAAAAAAAAAAAAAGAATATTTGATGTCTGCAAAAAGGATATTATATTTATGATGCGAGCCAATAGATGTTGAATGGCGGTTGCTAAAATCCAAAATCCTCTTCAGTAGATTCGGTGGCAATGAGAGCTAGTAGTTGGCAACGCATGCAAAAAACTTCTTCTATATGTACTCTGGTAGATCTTGATGGTCGATATACAGAGCAGAAGACATTCCATGCGGGGTGCATGTCAGAACTGCAAGATTCCGCTGATCAACGTTTGGTCCTTTAGCAAGTACTGCATCTTTTGGAAGACGTTCTAAGCTTTTCTTAAATTTCTGAAGGCCTACCTATCATCATCATCTGTCTGCCAGACTATCAAATAACTACCCCATAATCCAAATATCCACTAACAGTCAAGATAGAAACTTTTCCATGAATCATGGCATTTAAATTTATCACAGGTCCACTGTTTCTTGAAAAGCATACCTCTCTTTTTGCCGCATACATATATACATATCTAAAAATACCTTATATTTAAAACTCTTTTAAGAAATATATACATATGTACGAAAATGTTAAAATTTTATTTATATATTCTTTACATTTAGATAAACAAGTATACGAAGAAAAAAATTAAAAAAATTAAAAATATTTTTTGAGTAGAGCTAAGTAAATTATTATTATTGAACCTGAGTTAATGGCATCATTTCTCTCACAAGGATGTAAAAAAAAAAAAACTTTTATGGTAATTCGTCTTGATTTTGTAAACTCCACTGGGTAGCTTTGGCTTGCAAGGATCGAAACACTGGCTATAGGTTTGGCTCATTTGATGCTTGATGTTAAGGTTTTGTTTGGCCTTGCATCTCCTTACAAGATTGTGGGTAGCAGATTTTCTAGCCATAATTTTATAAACTTCTGCTTTTATGATTTGAAACTCATACTTTCAGTTTTAATGGTGAGATTTAAGCTTCCCCGTCTTACTTGTAATCTTCTGGGAACATGGGATGGATTATTTCTTTAATTTTAAAAAATTAAATCTGATAAATGATCAAAGGCCCATCATTTCAATGACGTCTCTTTACACTTCAATCACTGCCATGATTTGTTATTTTGTTTATGTGCTTGTCATTTTGTTCATACCTAATGATTTTGCGTAGGCTTCTTTCCTGCACAAGCAATAACAGATCGTCCCACGACAGCCAAAGAAAGGCAGAAGAACAGCTAGAACGCTTATTTATTAATCATTTTGTAACCGCACGACTTTTATGTGTGACTTCAAAGCATTGCTTTGCTCCCCACATGAAATTATTTCCCACCCAATTACAAGTCCATGATTGAATTTCCTATCATACTTTTTCTATTCTTTCCTTTGAAGTAATGCCCAAGTCCTAAATGAGATCAAGAAAATGCATATAATAAAGTCAAAGAGATCAGAGGACTTGGGCAAGTCATGATCAGCTTTCTTTCTTCGGTCTTCTCTGCAACGAGCTTCTTGAACCATTCTTTTTCTACCTGGTGTTATAACTCAGTAACTAATCATCTTGTAGTGGCTTTCGAGTTGGACCATCTGGTCCTCCTCATTTCTTACTTTGGAAAACCGCGATACAAGAAATGGGCTGGTGATTTTAGTTTCATGCTGGACCACACGCGTAAGTTGGCCGCTAAAATTCCAAAATCTGGATCTACCCAAGTAATGCTTACGAATCTGAAACTAGAATTTCAGTTCCTGGGCCTCTAAAATTCAAAATTCGTAATAACCCAGGCAATTGTTGCAAAATCAGAAACTAGAATTTTCAGTTTCTGGCTGCAAGAATTGTTGGGTATTTATTAGACAACTAAATTTTCATCCGAAAAAGAAAAAAGAAAAAAAAGGGACACTCAATCTCCCTGTTTCAGACGAGGAGGACTGATTGGTTCGCCATCTAAGTTTAGGAATATCGCCCAGAATGCTCTATGCAAACGCCTGCTTATTTTTTTAATCCCACGTGATGCTAAGCACGTTACGATGCTTAAAATTGTTTTTTTTTTTTGTTTGAAATTTATATTCATTATAAATATTTAATGGGTAATGATTCAAGACATACGTATATGTTAAAATTTCAGTACATGGGTTAAGTCCTTATTTTTCTTTTTATTTCCACATGAGCCCACATATAATCTTTATATATACCAAAGTTTTTTAATTCTTGATTAGTTTTCCCCTCGCATTTTAAATATAATTATAAATCTTTTAAAACAGGTATGACCTTCAAACTTTGTTCCAAATGGTTTTTGGTATCAAAATAAACCTAATGATTTTAAATAAAATGAGTTATCACGTTTTGATTTAATCACTAAAGTAGGACCAAGTGGGGAACGAAGCCATCACATCTTCCATCGTATCGGTATCATAGAAGTATTTTTTAAAATAATTATCTTTTAATATATTTCATTTGAAAATTCAATACATTAAACTAATTATATCATTTTCGGAAATGTTTCAATGCAACTTCGAACTGTAAAACTGCCATTTAAGCCCATTTAATATTTTGATTAGATTAAAATGGACCACGCTTTTCATGTTTATAAATCGTTTAATGCAAAAGAGCCTCAAAGAGATTTTGATTTCTATGACTCGCATTAATATTTAATCAAGACGATTTCTACCTACATAGTAAGCATAAAATGAACAGCATCATTGGTTTTAATCTAATTAAAATATCATGATGGACTTGTGTTTATATAGAAAATTTCGGCGTAACTAATATCTTTTACCATTTCATCTGGAGTTCCACCTTATGATTAAAGGGAGTATCATTAAGTGGTGTGCTAGCGATGTGCGTCTATGGTAATGGATGCCATTTGATTGTTTTCCCTCCAACTACAAGTCAATGCTGGAATTCGAGCCATATTTCACCGTCCTTCATCACAAGCAATGCCCAAATCCTAAACAAGACAAAACCAGATTGAAAAGGATAAACGGGATTTATTCTGTGACTAATTATATGGGTTAATAAAATCTGAAATCATCTTAACTACTAAATCCAAACCAAGAACATATAACCGTGGAATGCTGCTCTACTGGCCCGCCGCAAAGGCTTCCACGGGGAAGGTCTTGGTGACGCCGGCGAGGCTCTTGAAGTGGATCTTCCTGGCGGGCGGGTCGTCGACGGTGATTTCGTTGACCGGGGGCCACAGCAGGAACTCCTTGGCCTTCACTCCCTTGAGCTTCTTGATCCTCTTCTTCTCAACGTAGCCATTAATTTCAGTGTCATAGCTCACTTGTTTACTAATCATCTTGAATTGGTGTTCCACTCTTTTCCGTTGGACGATCCACACATAGCCAGTGGCCCTAATGAAGCCCACCTCAATGACGTCTGACAGAGGGAGGACGCCCAAAGGGAGCCCAAATTCATCCAGCAGAGAAATGGCCAGCTTCAGACCTTCCTCATGCCCTTTTTTGACAATGCCGCCTTCCTTATCGGCCATTAGTTTTGGGGTTCCGAGTGTTGAGTACCTGGACTTCGGTTTAGCTTCGACTGTCGTGGTTAATGGCACATTGCTATCACATACATATAGAGATAGGGAGGTATATAAGTGGGCCACCAAACATTTCGGACAAAGACAGAGGATGAAACCAGGCAGGTTGCTCTGGTTTCCTACTCTGGACACCCCCACAATTGTTTAATGAAAAAGCCCACTTGTTTGGTTATGAGTCTTCTGACTTCTGAGTATTCCGTCGAACATGTGGCGCGCATGCATCAGGCAAAGCAGCCAGCATGATGCGCTGGCGCATTAGATGATCGGGAACAGAGGAATTGATACTCGACTCGAGGGATGAAAGACCAACCCTCATTGTCTTTCCTTTTTTTTATTTTTTATTTTTTATAAATTTCTTAAAAAAAGGAGAAATATTATATGGATATATGAAAATAAAAATGAATCTCATGATGCGAAAGCGAGTCATTTGATGGCGTTAGGTGATCTGCAGCATTAATTCCTGTGATCTTGCTGTTGTGGCCGCTACCAAAATGCCGCGCGGAAAATGTGCAGGGAGCCTTTGAAGCACTGGTGACGCAGCTGCTGCATTCAGTGTTTTAAAAACCAGACCGGACCGTCCGGTTCGACCGGTTCGACCGTGAACTGCCTGTTGAACGGTTCGGTTCTGCTACGGTTCTTCAGATTTGGTGAAAACTGTTCAAACCGCGTGAACCGGGCGGTTGGACCGTAAAAACCAGTCTGACCGCGGCTAGGTTCGCTGCTTTTTTTTTTAAAAAAATAATAAAAAAATAAAAAAAGTCACATATTCCTCTTGCGCTGCTGTTCGCGACTTCACGCCCGAAACCGAAACCCCCTTCTCGTCTTCCTTGCGCTGCTAGGGTTCACGACGTTCGCCCACCATTGCCGTCGGCCACCTGCTGCAACGCTGCGGGAATCGACGTCCGGCAGTGCCTGGTCGTCCTCATTGGTTCCGGCAACAAATACAGAAACCGGCGCAATCCGCATCGATTTTCAATAGGCGAATCCGCATCTAGCTTCGGCGACGATCTTCGGTGCTTCCGGCAGCACGGCAGCAAGATTTGGAGCTTCCGGCAGCAAGATTTAGCGCTTCCGTTCGGGCCATCCGGTTGCTGGCTTGCTGCTCACCGGCTAGCGATTCTCATCTCAGCTCCGCAATCCGCATGATACACATTGATTCTGGCGACTTCCCTCAGAAATTCTCATCTCTGCTTCGCATGTTACAGATTCCGCATTCTCATCTCAGCTCCGGCGCTCCGCATGATACACAAACACAGTGATTCCACATGCTCATCTCTGCTCCGCCGACTGCCCTCAGAAATTCCGGCAACCTCTCATTCTAAAATAGACACAATGCTCTCTCTTTTTTTATTTGCATAATAATTTTAATTTGATGTACTTGAATGTATTGGTGATGACAAGTGTAATTTTTATATTATATAATATTTATATATTTAATTTAATTTTAAAATAATTAAAATAAATTAAATATAATTATTACATCATAATTATGTCA
>JAXCLR010000001.1:90818413-90829449 GCA_035584095.1 Annona squamosa | reverse complement strand
CCCATCTACTGGGGACCGAAATCCCGTATGGGATTCGATCCCCCCACCAGCCGCTGCCTCGCCAAATGCGCCGCCGCTGCCGGTTGGTGCCTTTTACGATTTTGGGTTGGTTCTCCTGCAGCAGTTTGGAATTGGTGGTTTTTTTTTTTATTCTAAAAAAAAAAAAAATTAATTCCATGAACTTATGATCAACCGTTTTCTCACAACGAAGTTGGTAAGAGGGAAGCTGCTTTACCAAAGATGAGGGTAGAACTGTAGTTTTTGAAGCCCTTTTCATGCATTTTTACATTGCTTGATGCAACTGGGAAAAGAGTAATTTCAAAATAAATTAAGCCAAAAATTTTTGTTTGCAATTTTTTTTAAAACATTTTTTATTTTTTGTTGGAAACTGGAATATCTTCATCTCAATTCTCAAGCCCAGTTCAAACCTGGATCGTCGAATAAAAGAAACTCTCACACAATTGGCCTTGGAGACTGGAGTCCATCATTTCATCCACCACATCCGGGCTTATAGGGCTTATGGACCAATTATGACGCCATGGGATTCAATCCGGGCTTCTTCTGCCAAAGGGCCTCAGCTCTGAGAATATGTGTACCTTGATAAATTCCCTCCGCTACTGAGCCCGCCCACTACCAAGGAAATATCGATTTTAAAAAGAATTTTTTTTTTTGAGGTGTGCTTTTAAACTAATAAAATTTTTGAATGAAAAATTTTTTAAAATGAGAGAAAATAATGTGATATGATAAAGATAATGAAGACGAATAAGAAAATAGAGGTGTGTTTCGGAAATGATAAAATTTTTTTAGTATAAAATGTTTTTAAATTGAAAGAAAATGATATGATATGACAAGAGTAATAATGATGAGTAAAGATAATAAAGTTAAAATAAATAGATTAGCTGTATAAAAATAATTGAAATGTAAGATAGTAGTAAGAAGACGTGAAAAATAATTACAAAATAAGATAATTGTTAAAAGTAAAAAGTTTTAAATTAAAAATTTTAGGGTGAAACAAATATGTTATAAAATTGAAATAGATAGATCAATTGCATGAGTAGAAATTATTAAAAATTATGATAGTTGTATAAGAAAGCGTAAATAATTAATTTAAAAATAAGATAATTATAAAGAATGAAAAGTTTTAGATGTAGTAAAACATGCTCTTAATCTTTAAAGTACTTTAAGTACATTAAACAAAGCTATATTTTATTTAAGTTCATTTGCATGCATACCAACTCAAAAGTAAAATGATTGTATCTATGTCAACCACTTTTTTATTTTACATCAATGACAATAATTTTTTAAAAAATTATGAACCAATCTAGCTCCATTTAGTTATACATAATGGTTATTAAATATCTCCTTGAGAAATCTGACTCCACAGTTGACTACTGTAGAGTCGATTCCTCGAGGAGAGATTCAACAGCGTATAGATAGAACCTAATAAAGTTGACATCAATGAAAAACCTATTTAAAAATGGTTGGCATAAATATAAAACAGAGAAGTAGTTGATATAGATATAACTATTTTGCTTTTAAGTTGCCGTGAATGCAAATAATCTTTTAGTTAAAGAATATGAATACATTTGAGCCCAGCACTTTAGCGCAGTTGATGCTTGGTCGGAATTTGATCTTAATCATCTTAGTTTTGAATTTGAATGGAGGAGCTTTGTCTTCCATTTGGTCTCCCACAAGTAGTAGCTGATGAAAATGTCAATTTGAAAAAAATTATACTTTACAATGATTGAGTTGTAAATATATAACTTACGTGAAATCATAAAAAATAGAGGAAAAATTTCTTTATACACTCGTAACATTTGAAATACCCTTTAACATTTCAAAAATTCTCCGTTGACTCGTCGCATCCACGGCGAGCACAAAAATGAATAATTCCTGTGCAGATTTCGCTATGAAAATGGAGTCGCCTTCTACCGCTGCTGCTCATCTTCTCTTCAAAACATGTTCACGATGACGATGATGGCCCCGTCGGCGGGAAGAATCTCCAGAGGCAAAATTTCAATAGAGACCAACCGCCCCAGTGGGCCCCAAGACCATGCAAAGGCAGCTACTTAACAGCAAATCAAGGCGAGAAGCAGATTCGCATCGGCCTTGGAAACGGTCCCTATTCCAGACATGCCAAATTTCACGCCGAAGATGGCATCAATGGCTACATGCACTCACATAAGCAGAAGAAGAAAGAGAAGATCCAGTCCATCAGTCATGGAATTCAAGGGATTGTAAAATCCACACATATGAAATCATGTTTATCTCGCTGTTACGTACCTGGCAGATGAACATCTGAATGCTTCCTCTAGAAATAATATCCTTCGTCCGTATTTGCTTACGCTGGCGATGGAAATAAAGGTAGATAGCATATTGACAATGCTGCATGTCTCCAAATCCCAGAGCCTTCTGTGACCTGCTGGAAGAAGGGGATGACGATGTGGTGAGATTTGACCTGTATTTTCTTCTCTTGATATTTCCGCACGCGATTTACTATTCTGGCTTCCTCGCTTGCCTCCACCATGTCCTGAAACTCCTCGTCCACCTTTGTGGTCCCTTGGATCTTCTCTAGAATCGTCTTGGCTTGGTCCTCTTGGCTCCTTTCAATAAGCGAATTGGGAGTGTCCAAAAGGCCCAACGATCTAAGGGCCATCAAGATTACAAGAACCCCAGCAAGGCCCAAAGATATCCTCCGCCCATGTCTCTCCTTGATCTTGCTCGTCCCGTAGTTGACAAGATTTGCAACTAGAATGCCGATGGTGATGGTTAGTTGCGGAGAAACTTAGCAATTCACTTGCAGCGAGAGGGCGGAAGGATTTCGAGAATTGGAAGATGCATTGCTCTTCTGGCTCTCTTGGAAGCATTGCTGTTCCATCTCTTTCGTTTGGGGCATTTTTGGAATTCAGGAAAAAAAGCACCTGCATCTTAACAGGACGTGACGGCATGGGAACTCAAACTTTTGAAATATTACGAGTATAATAAGAGTAATATAAATTTTGAAATATTATGAATATCAGAGCAATAATGGTAAAATATTATTAGTATATGGAGAATTTTTTTTTAAAATATAAAAAAATATAAATACTAGTTAAGGACGAAATGGAAGTGGCCAACCGGATTGGCGGCTAATCTGTCTTTTCTCCGGGGTATATTTTAATCTTTTTTTCTCTTTTGATTTGTTTTATTACCGTCAGTGAGATTGGGCTATGTATTGACCAGTCAATTGCTGTGCTGTGCCATTTGGACTAAATGATCCAATTATCACTCGGTCCGGCACGATTCTTGCCATGCTTATCCAACGTTTAAAGTGTCTGAAAGGTAAATCACGAAAAAAAAAAAAAAAAGTCCGAAAGGGATTGAAGCACTGGCATGATTAGATAGATGATCGTTGAGTTCATGATCTTGGGTGCCTACTTGGATGTCTTGACAAAGAGGAACAAATTTTTGTTGATTATAGCAGTGAAATTAGAAGAAAATTAATATTATTAGTATGGCAACGGAAATAATTCTAGCGATGAAAAAAGAAAAGATTGAGGCGTTCTTTTATAGATTAAATGAGTAAAAGATTGTTGCGAGTAAATTAATTTTGTCATAAAACGGCTAAAGATAAGGTTTAATTTGGGAAGTACGCCGTTAATAAAACAAAACAATTCTTCTCGCTAGATATCCTTTTTTATTTTGTTTTTGTAGATGCGTGGGTTTAGGCTAGATCGGTTCCAAATTTTCTATTTTTAATTTGTGCAAGTTGAGAGTATTAAACACAAAAATTTTATACACCAGTCTAGTCTTAGCTCAGACATTCACACGTGTTTCCGGAGATGATAAAACTTTCAGAATAAAAATTTTTAGAGTAAATTTTTTAAAATGAAAGAAAATAATATGATATAGTATAAATAATGATAAAAAGTAAAGAAAATAAAATTAAAATAGACAGATTACTTATATGTATAGTTGTCTACAAGTAATTAAAATGTATGGTAGTTATATGGAAAAGATATAATTAAAAAAGGATAATTTTAAAGATTGAAAAGTTTTATTAAGAAAAGTTTTTGTGTTATCAAACATGACCTAAGTAAAAAGTCTAAGGGGGCAATAAGTCCTAGGGGTGTTAATAGGACGGGTTGGACAAGTAGGAGCCGGATTCCGATCCTAACTTATTTAAAATATCACAATCTTAATCCGTTTATTAACCCATTTAAAAAATTTCAACAATTTACAACACAGTTAATAAATAAGCTGGCGGATTATATAGCAAATAACTTGAAAGCTTAGACTCCGGCGAAAGATAATCTCACAAGAAAAGGCAAGATGATATTTTTAATGTAGGAAAAACAAAAATAGGGTAATAATGGAATTCTGGCTGCAGTACGAAAATGAAAATTATGTGATGAAAGAATGACTTAATAAGGAAAATAATTAAAGAATTTATATTTATATTTATATTTATATATATTAGACTTTAATGAGTAAAACAAATTAAATAAATTAAACGGGTTGACTAGTTATAAAATCTCAATTTTAATCAATTTATTTAATTAAGTAGTTGAATGAGGTGGCGGATTGTAACTTACTTATTCAAAAATTTCAATCCAAATTTATTTATAAATTGGTTGTACAAGCATGTTGATGGATTGACCATTATCATGACCACTAACACCCTTATTGAGTCTTAACAATTATTTTCTTTGCATAAAAGACTATGAAGCTAGCAAATGATAGAGGTAATAGAATTAACGATATAATTCATTTATATTTTCATTTTCGACTACTGCGCAATATCACATTGCATCTTTTCTTGATTTCCACCTTTCATTCCCTCCCCATCTTCTCAAATTTCACTTACTTTTCTTTCCTGTTCACTCTGTTTTAAATTCCCAGCGTAGAGTCCTAAAAAACATGGGTGAGCATAGTTGATTCCGAAAACTAAATGCATGATTATTGCCGCTAGGAGGCATGGAAATGTGCGATCTCAGCGATGAGTGGGTAGGCAACCATGTGCTTCACGAACCCAATTTTTTAATTTCGACCGCTGTATTTATTTATTATGATAACCAAAACCTGTCGTTTAGTTGCAACTTTTTAAAGCCCTCTGGCCAATCCAGTTTCCGAGCGGCAAGGACTTGGAAACTTCGTACAAGATCAATAGCAATTGCAAACATCTTATAGCATTGGGTATGTTTATAGATAATTATTCTAATAAGTAATTAAAGGACATGAAAAATGGATGGTCAAAGGTGCGATCCGGGGCTGGTGACGGGTAATAAGTTTGAAAAATGCGAACATTTTTTTCAAAATTTTTATGTTATTTGATAAACAAGTGGAAGCATTTTTTTTATTTAGAAAATTCGAAAAGTTTGTTCTTTGTGGAAAGTCATCTATATATTAGTATTAATGATGCTCCACAACCATCCGTTTCGTTTTTATATTTTTTATCTTACAACTCAAGTATTCCAAATATATAGTTTTTCAATTTTTGCTTAACAATAAAATTAATAATATATTTATAAGTAACATTAATCTTAAAATGGGAGACAAAGCTCTCACTCCCGCACTTAAGACAGGAAATCGATACGCTAGGCACTTAAGTTTGGTGCTGTCATTCATAGTTTTTTTATTTATTTTTTTATTTTTTTATATATTTATATATCGTGACATTCCGATGTTGTAGTACAGTACATTCACAGCCTCACATATAGAGTTCCTATAAAAATAAAAATTGTAAAATCCCAACTTTAAGAGAACTAATATGTAAAAATCCTTTTCCACCGAGGAGAAGGGAGTTGAACATCTGCCAATTCATTCGGTAAGAATGGTGTTACTGCCGTTAGGCTCGGTGGCCATTCATCGTTTTTCTTATAACAGCTAGCACCACATATTTGTCTTGTGTGTTAGGTGAGCCAATTGAGTTGTTTCCTCTTTAATTTGTGGGTTTGAAATGTTGAACTATTATTGTTATTAGGGGTATTAATGGTCATGATCAACCCGTCAACCCGCTCGTCCAATCCGTTTATAAATGAGTTTGGATTGAGATTTTTGAATAAATGAGTTATGATCTTAAACCTGTTTAACCATGTAATTAAATAAATGGATTAGGGTTGAAATTTTATAACTCATTAACCCGTTTAGTAACCCATTTAATCCATATAACCTATTCAATCCATTTAATTCATTCAATACATTTAACTTGCTTAACTCATTAAAGTTATATATATATATATGTAAACTTCTTAGTTATTTTTTCTTTAAATCTTCCTCAAATCACTTAACTTTCATTTTTCCATTGTTGCTATAATTCCATTTTCCCATCACTGCACTATTTCCATTTCCCATATGCCGAAAATACTCTCTCGTTTCTCTCGTCGAGATTATAATCTACTAGAGTTTAGGCTTTTAGATAATTTGTTATGCAACCCGTTAATAATTCATCAACCTATTTATTAAATGGTTGTCAATGAGTTAAAGTTAAGGTTTTTTTAAATCGGTTGATAAACGGATTAAGATTTAGATATTTTAAATAGCGTAGGATTACGATTAGGTTCCAACTTATCCAATCCGCTCCATTAACACCTTAACACCTTAGTTGTTGTCCTTCTATGATTGGGAAGGCGAACGAATTTTTCAAAAGGAGCCGCTCCTGTTCTTTTCTATTTTCTTAGCACAGACGATTATTGCAGTAATGCGAAGTAATATTGTTGACCACTTAAAGGTATATATGTAGGGATTAGGGAAATGTATCAGAATCATGATAGTCGCTGGATACATTTAATGCAGACATCACCCGCCATCTAAAAGCGAAATCCATACTTTCTCTCCTAAAATGACAGCATCTATGACATCGTTGTAGCTTGCTGCTACAAAGTAAAGGCTAAATAAATAAATAAATATACATATATAGATATATATCTGATCCTGTGCGGTCGGATTGCACTGTAAAATGAACCTCACAGATATTAGATTGTAATAAAACTTTATACACTCATTTATCCATATATAAATCATACTTTAGACGGTTTAGATGTTGAAAAAACCACTTTAAACTTGATATTTACATTAAACTATTTTATTATGTTGATTTTGCACAATTTTAAGATAGGGACTACACACATGTCGGATTTGGATAAAAATTGGTATGCTAATAAAGTGAACAATTCTAAATACAATGAATGGGTTAGATTTTCTATTTATGATCAGGTGGAGCCCACGGTGCATGAACTGCACGGTGCAGTCGCATGCACCGGATTATTTCCTATATATATATATATATATATATATATAAAAGTGATTTTGGAAATTGGGATGAATGTCTAGCAGGACAACCGCCTCTTCTTTCAGGTCTTCCTTTTCTAATTATCACTCTCCTTCTTGCAACCATGTAAAATATCCTGAAATTGGAATCCAGCACCCCAACCATGTTCCATTATTTTATACTCCTCCATCATGATCGCAGCCTACCCTTTTCTTTAAAAAAGAAAAAAAAAATGAAGTAGAAATATTCAGGGCTTCTTGCCCACGTGAACCTCATTGTCCACAGCTAAATGCTGCGCATATTCCCACCGTCTAAGTTCAGAATGATGAATTGTATCAGAAGCTCATTGGAATAATGGAAGTGGGACGGTCAAAAGAGAACCTTTTTTTTTTATTATTTCTTTATTGCTTTTTTTTTAAAAAAAAAAAAAAGAAAAAGAAAAATTCATTGATGCATCTATCTTGGGCGAGCAGGTGCTTCATGCAGGTATACTCTAGATTTACAAGATCACTATCTATACTCAACTTCAAACTTCAAACTTTTTTACTTTAATATTCTATATATATATGTAAAAGTTTGGACTTCTTTACCCTAATATATACACTTAAGTCAGCTACTTTGCTATTCAAGTTATGGCAAAAGAAACTTTTATTTCTATTTGTTAAGCAGAAAATAAGAATGGCTTTAGTAGCAACCCACTTCTCACAACAATCAAGTTAATAGATTTTTTTCCATGTAATAGATTATAAGTGTAAAATATAATTTTGACCACTTACAATAAAAATATACAAATTAAATAATGTTAATGAATAAACTATAATGGAATAACCTTAACGTTACATATGTTTTTAGATTATTAAATAATCTAAAACATTATACATATTTTCACATAATTATCCTATCTATCTTTTTTTTTTTTAGTTTTTTTGCTTTACCTTTATTTTATTCATTCCCTAATTTATTCCCGTTGGATAGGGCTGAACAGCAGAGGTCTACGTGGTTATTTTTTCAAAAAAAAAAAAGCAGAAATTGGAATAAAAGAGTTCTGCAAGGGAAATTTGCAGCTGGCATGTAGCTATTGTTACCAACGAGGCTGCTGCGTTCATCGAAAGAGCTTCAGACGCCCGACGGAACCATTTCCATACAAAGCAAATAATACCAACAAAAGGGAGTGGAGCCAAAGCGTAGCTGGTGTTCAGTCTCGGCTCGGTGTTAGTTAGTATTAAGTTTGATCTGGGAGAATAATTGTTTCCTATTTGCTTGCTAAGAGAGTTGTCTCCTGCAAATATATGTAAGTATTATTTACTGAATAAAAATCGAAGATATTAGTTAGAATGATTAATTGAGTTGTAAGTAAACTTTTTGATAGAATAATAAAAAAAAGTGTGTGTGTCTGCGTGCTTGAATAAAAGTTAGGAGTTCGAAATCCGACCGGCAAATCCCTTAATAATTTATGTTGCAAAACTTGCACTTACCATATTTATACGGTACATTTATTTTAAAGAGAAATGATCATGTTCATTTAAAATTTTTTTCACTTTTTTCCCCATAAACTTATTAATATAAATGTACTTAACATATTAAATTTTTTTTTACCATTTTTCAATATGTGTATTTATTTTTTTGAGTTTGTTAAACATAAGAGTATTTTAGCTATTTTAATTTGAGAAGCATTCTTATTAGTCTGGGCTTAGTAAATGACTTATTTAACCATCTTCACAAAATTCATTTACAACATTCGTTTTTGCTTTTTTCTTTATATGCCTAATTATGTAAGTGTATTTAATATATAAATTTAGTTTTACCATTTTTGAGTATGTGTATATATTTTTTAAAGATAAAAGTATTTTAAATACATAGATATACATAGATGTTTAAAAATCTTAAAAAATATCTACATATCCAAAAATAATAAAACTTGGATTATAGGTTAAATATACTTAGATAATTAAGTATATGAAGAAAAAAGTAAAAAATATTGTACACATATTTTTTAAGATGAGTTAAGTGATGCATTTTCCTAGCCTGAACTAACAAAATCATTTCTCTTTTAATTTATATACACATGTATAAAAATAGTAAATTTAGTATATATGTTAAATATATTTAGATAAATATGTGTACAAAGAAAAAATAAAAAAAGTATTTTAATTGAGTTTTTGAGATAGCCCAAGCTAACAAGATGATTTTTTCATCTTAAATAGGCCATAAATTAATTGTATCATAAACAAATTGAAAAATAAAGGTTCTTGAGCAAACAATTTATATCATAAGGAGTTGTGGAGAACTTAGATTGGGTAAGGATAGATGAAAATAATGTAGTAGGAATGGGAAAAGGTGTTTTTGAATATAAAAAATTGTATCGAAAATGAAAAAATACGTCTTATCTTTTGGAAATGTACAAAGTATTTTGGAAAAATGGAAGATTTCGTTTTATCCTAATCTCATTTTCATCTCGTTCTAGCTCTAAACCGACCTTTAAAGTTATATCATAGCCTCCACTTCTTGGATGTCGATGTATTGTAAAAGTATCTAAGGATCCAATCCTGTGCACTTGGGTGCACTTAGCTTCGGTGCATTCGGGTGCACTAAAGTCATTTTAACTTTTTTTTAAAAAAATTTTAAAATTTTTTTATACAAGTGTTAATCTAAGTGTATTTAATATATGCATCAACTTTTACCATTTTTGGAGTATTTTTAATTTTAAAAAATCAATGACATTTTAGGCAATTTAAATTATTAAAATGTTATTGATTTTCAAAAATAAAAAATAAATATCTAAAGTACTTCAAAAATGATAAAAATTGATACGCATGTTGAATACACTTAAATTAACACTTGTATAAATTTTTTTTTTTTAAAATGGGTTAATACACCTAGGTGCACTGGATCGAATCCCAAGTATTTATATCATAAACGAATAAAAAAAATCAAAACTGTTTCTCAAAAAATACAAAATAAGGGTTTGAACAGCTTATATCTTTTTTTCTCTCTCTTTTTTTTATTTCCAACTAAATAGCTTATATCTTAAAATTATATCATAGCCTCCGCTATTGGAATGCCAATGTCTTGTATAAATATTTATGCCATAAAAAAATTAAAAAATAAAAGTTCTCAAGTAAACAACTTATATCTTAAAGTTATACCATACCCTCCACTATTTGGATGCGAATATATTGCATAAATATCTCTATGAATCC
The DNA here is from genome assembly GCA_035584095.1 of Annona squamosa. Classification (NCBI taxonomy): domain Eukaryota; kingdom Viridiplantae; phylum Streptophyta; class Magnoliopsida; order Magnoliales; family Annonaceae; genus Annona; species Annona squamosa. The sequence goes on along the minus strand of JAXCLR010000001.1, from coordinate 90,819,000 downwards.
TTTTTTAGTTACTTGTATATTTCCAATAAACTTTTGTTTTATTTACATTGAACTGTGATAGTTATACCATCTCTACCATTAATTAGACCACTGACTACCAAACCCATAGCGCTTAATTACACTCGTACCATCATACTCACATGCCTCATACAGGTAACCTTTCCCAACGTGTGAAAATCCAATCCGCTCATCTATTTCTGTCCACAAGATGGAGATAAAAAAGAGTAATTTGCAAGTATATTTATATAATTTGATTATAATTGTAAGTATACTCACGTGGTTTTCAAGGTCACAAATAACTCTTATAAAGTTTAACTATAATTGCAAATATACTCATGCCATAACGGTACCATAACGACATTCACATTTTTGCAATTATGATTAAACTATATGAAAATTATTTATAATTTCTAAAATTATATGGTATATTTGCAATTATAATCAAACTAAGTAGTGCATTTGCAAATCACCCAAAAAGATAGCTTGTATGTCAAAGCAACGTAAAATTTCGGAACCCGATCGTGTACACCCGGGTGCGTGCAGTCTCAACGCACCCGGGTGTACTACACCTATTTTTTTTTATTTTT
>JAXCLR010000001.1:90785260-90812047 GCA_035584095.1 Annona squamosa | reverse complement strand
TTGGTCAAATGGTCAATGGTCAAGATGCCACATCAGTGGACACATCATCAGTTGAATAGTCAACTCATCATTTTTTTTTAATTATTACAACATCAGATCACTGTTAAGCGTGTCGGAAAAATGTCTGAAACAGGTCAAATGTTGTTGTCCATAATGGGCTTGAAAAGATATTTGGGCTTCACGTTATTTCGATTTCGGCTCGTAAAAGTTGCATAAAATCGCACGGCGCTTCCGTTTTGTGGGGGATTTGCATATTGATATTCAAGTTTATGAAATTTGCACTTTTTTACTTTCAAGTTTCACTTTTATAAAATATGACTTAAAAGTGTATAGTATTGATCCATTCACTAATGTAAAACTCTATGACACTATTAAATTTTTACCCCTTTCGTATTTTAATAAATATTTTTATTTAAAATTTGAAATATTTTTCTACTAAAAAATCTATAAAAAATTGGCCCAAAATTTTTTAACCTATAGCACGTGGTTTTTAGCACACTACGATAGGCCGGCAAATGGGCCTAAAAGGTGTAAGGTAGGCTCAACAAAAAAAATATAACTATGAACTAAATAAGAAAATAAAATGTGCATACACCAGAGAAGAAAATAAGTATCAGATGCAAGTTAACGGGTTAGTAGGTTAGACATGATGCAAGTTAGATACAGAAATTAAACATGTGAAAATAAAAATATAAACGGTGTAGAAAAGAGGTTCAATATCAGAATGAAAAAAATATAAAAAGTATAGATATGGGGGTTAAAGAAGGGAGATGCGTTAAGACTTTTAGATGACACAAATTTTTAGATATTTTTAAATAATGCGAGTTAGTCAAATGCAAACATGTATCTCAATTAGACACAATTAGCAGTTAGTAATATGCGTACAAATATTGATAAAATTTAATATATTAACTTTTGGAGTCGCCACTAACCATATAACAGTGGTTAGTCCGTATACAATAAGGCACCAAAATACAAAGATTTTATGAGTGAACTCGCAACTAGAAAAAAAATACAATTTTATTTTTCTAGTACCTTGGTCCTAGGAGTCCGAAAAATTAACATATATTTTTTTTATGTAAGAGCTCAAGAGGGTGGAGGTGGGAATTTAATCCCTATGCTTTTTTTTGTAGGCCCTAACTCAATCTGAAACTTAGATGCGGGTAGTTGTTCGTCCTGCGTGGAAATGAAAGGTTCCTTATGATAATTTGATTTTATGTTGGTTTTTTATATATATTTATCTCATAAATACAACGACGCGTACTTGTTGCGTATGTAAAAAATAAATTTTCAACAGCTTTTTGTTTAAAAAAAAGGAAATAAAAAATGACAAAGAGAAGAAATGATAATGTGCTGCTATTTGTTTTTGTTTTTTGATTTTTTTTTGTGAAAAGGTGAAAAAGGACGTGCCGGTGGGCTTTCCTCTCTCTCAATTTCTTTTAAAAAAATAAAAAGAAAGAAAGAAAGAAAAGAGGTGAGCAAAGGACGTACTGATGGTTTTTGCACTTTCTTAATTTTTAAAAAAATATATATATATAAAAAGTGAAAAGAGGATGTGTTAGAGACTTTTTTAAAAAAAAATGAAAAGTGACGAAGAAAAAGAAAGGACGAACAGGAGACTTGTTGTGTTTTTTTTAAAGAGGAAGGAGAATGTGTCGGTGGGTTTTTTGCTCTTTTTGATTTTTTTAAAACACAAAAAAAACGTGCCGGAGACTTGCTTTCTTGACCCTTTGTTTTAAAAAAAAAACGAAAAATAAAAAAAAGGAGAGGAATGATAACGTGCGGGATTGTCTTTTACCTTTGAAAAAATGAAAAGTGAAATAGCAGGCAATGTTGGTTGGATGGGTCCTGGCCTTCAGACAGTCTCTTTTTTAAAAAAAAAAAAAAAAGAAGGAAGAAGACGATGGAGGTTATTCAAGAGGCATTGAAAAAATTCAACAGAGGCATGCTTGAAATTTTTTCAAGATTTTTTTTTTTGGGCGTAGGAAGAAGATGGGTTGGTGTAGCAAAGGAAGAACTTGGTTTTTCTTTTTTTTTTTTTATGCTTTTTCACTGTGATGATTTTTTAAAAAAATTGAAAAAAATAAGAAGAAGATGCGCTGGAGGTTCACGTCTTGGTCTCTCTTTTTTTAAAAAAAAAAATTGAAAATGAAAGAGGAGATAGTATCCAGGGAAACAACGTGCGGGGTCTTTTTTTTAAATTTTTTTTTGATTTTTTTAAAAAAGGAACGACGATCTAAAGAAAGAAAATATGTTGTATATTTTTTTTAAAAAGCGATTTGATGGTGACGTGCAATACTTTGATGTATATTATATATTTTTTATAAGGACCGATCATGCAGAAGAAGAAAATGGATGCGTGATCTGGTTTTCGTGTCCCTCTTTCCGTTTTTTTTCGTTGAAATAAACGGGTAGAGTAAAATGAAGAAAATGAGTCTCAAATAGGCTTAGGGTGCGTTTGTCAATTCATAAAAAATGTCAACTTAAAACTTTTCAATCTAAAACTTTTCACTCTCCATCACTATCATATTTTTTAATTATTTTTTCACATTTTCCTATACAACTACCCTACTTTTCAATCATTTCTACACAACTATCCACACAACTAACCTATCTATTTTAACTTTATCCTCTTTATTACTTATCATTACCCCTATCATATCACATTATTTGACAACTTTTACTCCTCAAAATTTTTCATCAAAAGTTTTATTTATTAACAAACACACACTTCATTGGACATTGTGCAACTTCAGAGCATGGATGGGGTTTGATTGGAACTCGTTCTCCGGCATTTATTTGTGACTCGTCCTCAAGAGCACCTGCAGTAGCTCGTTATTGTCCCTGCCGTCCGAGCAGAAGGATGAAGAGTCGCAGTCACTGACACCTTCGCCAGACGTTGATTTGCGTTCCTTGTACGGGCACTAACCTTTACCGGGCCACGTTTGTGATTGGTTGTGAGAAATATGGGCGGATAATTTTATCTGAGAAATATGGGCGGATAATTTTATGTGAGAAATATGGGCGGAAAATGATGGGGTACCAATTTCAATTTCAAGATATCTAATTAATCAATTAATTATTATATTTTTTTCACTTCTATTTATTCTAATTATTTTTTCTACCAACTATTTTCTAACAAATTTATTTATTTCAATTTTATTCCTGTCATTTCATATCAATCACATAATTTTTAAAATATTTTATTTTCTACTTCCACAAAATACTATATTTCTCTTAACTTTTACCTTCCTAAACGTCACCTTACAATTGGGTCCTTATGAAACAAGTTATAGTATAGTTTTTCGTCTAGGGGAGAATTTGAGCCATGAACTTTTTAATTTTGAGATTAGCATTTTATATTCCGAAGTTTGCTTATTAGCATATTAGATTACGTGAAGCTTTAGTTTTTTGTATTTTAAACTTTCACCCCTAACGATGTTAAAAAATAACGTTAAACTCGTGTATAATATCGAAAATACACTTACATCTATACGGAAAGTAAAATGGTCATGACTAATGACTAATATTATTTGTGCAACAGAACGTTTCAATTTTAAAGAGATGATGACATTTAGGAAGATGGAACTATCTTGCTTTTCATACAAATATAAAAGTATTTTTGACATTATACATAGGTTTAATAATTTTTTTAACACAATTAGGAGTGAGAATTTAAAATATAAAGACCGAAACTTCACATAGTCTAATAAGCTAGAGTTTATGATACAAATTTCCCTCATGTAGTTGATCTATTTTGGCCTATCTCAACCTTGACGTGAAATTGCCATTGCACCCAGGTACGTGATTGTGCTCCTTTCGCTAGATGACCACGGTTCGAATAGTGGCAATGGAAAGCACATCTTTCTATTTATGTATTGCAGTGTCCTATTGATATTGCAAGAAAAATTAATGTAAAAAAAATTTGGAATATTTGATTGAACGTTCAAAGGAATTTTGTAAGAATGTCTTAAAGAGCCAGATTGTAATATATATTGAGGTGACTGTAAAAATACGTGCCCATCAAAAAATCATGACGTGAAATTCACTTGGGTGTTACAAATAGAATCGTTGTGTTAGTTAGACTCCAAATTTTATCCGTTTAAGAAAAGTGTAAAATGAATGTAAAAAATTGTGGGATTTGTATATTTTTTTCAAAGCTACCTTTTAATATTTTAAACTTTCAAGAAAGTCATTTATATTTAATTTGAATAGATTATTTCGCAATGTATTATTATATTTTGATGCATCTATGAATAAATTTAAATATTTTTAAAATCTACACATGTTCATAACTTGAATGGGATGAGTGCCAGCTCGTGATTAGCATAGCAGGCAAAGAGTCTCACCTTAATGCGGGTTTTTAAGAGCAATGTATTCATTAAAAGATTGGAACTATATACTTGAATTGGGTTATAAATACAAAGAAATAAAAAAAAACTTAAATTGGATGAGCATGAGATAAGGATATGATGAAAATTTTCGTTTCTTGAAAACATTTATCACGTTATTAAAAAATAATATCCTATTTTTTTATTTTTGATACAACTTTTCTCATTTTAAACACATAATAATACTTTTTCATCTTACGTTAATCTTATTACATTCTCATCTAATCCAATCCCATCCTCCCGCGTACCTCATTAAAATGATTTTGCATAATTAACGATGTCGAACAACGTAGACGGTTGATTTTTTTTTATTTCACCAAGAAAATAGGCCCAATTCGTAGGATTACAGTATACCTGTATTACACTGATGGAGGTTCCTTTTATGATTTATTAGATTTCATTTGGGAACTTAAATAATCAACTCGATTGTCTTGCAATACTATGTAATTTTTTTTGTTTACTTTTATATGTTCAATAATGTCCAAAATTAATTGATCATCTCTATCGAATATTTGGGTAAATCACAGCGATTTAAAAATTTTTCCACCATCTTCGTTAAAAATTCAAATAAATCATAGCAATCATAATTTAATAGTTTCTACACAGAAAATGAAGTAGATACTACAATTGATTTTAATCTAACTAAAACATTATGACAAGATAAAATGATGATTTTATATAAGAAATTTTACTTTAATACGTCGTGTAGAAATATTTTCCTTTTATTATATAAATTGTCGTAAAGTGACACATCTTATTTTTCCCGCGTCTGAGGTTCTGGTAAAACTTTGCGCCAGCTGCCGGTGTTCAAAACCAATTCCAAACTCGCAGCCTTCAGTCGTTTCCCTCAAACTGCCGAAGTCTTGCCTTCGTCGCCCGCCGCGTGCGTCGTTACATTTCTCCTTTTGAATTGTGCAACTCACTGGGTTGAGGCAGTTGCCACGCGGTAACTGAAGGTCTGTTGGAGAATTGATGAGAATAAAAAGTACTTAGGCCGTAAAGAAAATACAATTATCAATATATAAATAAGGGGTTATTATTAGAAAAAAAAGAGTTATATGCCGCCTCCGCCCGTATATAGAAACGGTTTTTTTTTATGAGTATTCATACATTACAATCTCAACTGGTATTACAATTAAATTCTGAGATATTTTTACAATTTGCTAACAATTATCTACTACTTTTAAACTTTCTCATTGGTGGACGGCTTCCACAAACTTGAGGAGACTTACAACGCCATCACTTCAGAATATGAAAGTGGTTTTAACCACAGCATCAAATTTCATTTGAACCATGCCAAGGCATGCATGGTTGGTACAAGTTCTGCCTTATGTCATAAGGTTAGGTTTATATATATATGGCTGTTATGGTGCAAACTCCAACGGAATAGTGATATATTTGCCTAAAAATAGCCTCACGCATATTAAAATACAATGAAACTTTATATAATCATTTATTTATATATAAATTTTATAGCAAATGATTTACATGTTGAAAAAACTACTTTAAAGTTGTTATTTACATCAAACTATTTTATTACGTTGAATTTATACCATTTTCAGATGGGATCTATACATATATCCGATTGGGATGAAAATTGGTATGATAATAGAATACATTATTTTAAATACAATGGGTGGAGTAGATTATAATTTGATTATCATGTGGGGCCTTTTTCAGCAGTGTTGCACCTAAATATTCCTTATATATATATGGGATTTGTTCCGGTGCATGCGACTGCACCGTGCAATCCATGCACCGTGGGCCCCACATGATAATAAATGGAAAATCCTCCCCACCTATTGTATTTAGAATTGTTCACTTTATTAGCGTATCAATTTTCATCTAAATCCAACATGTGTGTGATCTCCATCTTAAAATGGTGCAAAATCAACGTAATAAAATAGTTTAATATAAATATTAAGTTTAAAGTGGTATTTTTAACATCTAAACCGTCTAAAGTATGATTTTTATATGGAGAAATGATTGTATAAAGTTTCATTACGATCTAATATGTGTGGGAGCCAATTTTATAGCGGACTATACTGAATCATATCCCTATATATATATATATACATATGAGGTGTAGCACAACTGTACCGGAACAGCGGTACATTTAATTAAAAATGAGCATCATACATATTAAAATATAATGAAATTTTATACAAACATTTATCTATATATAAATTTTATAGCAAATGGTTTACTTATTGAAAAAACCATTTTAAAATTGTTATTTATATTAAACTATTTTTTTTTGTTGAATTTATATCATTTTCAGATAGGGCCCATATACATATCTGATTAGAATGAAAATTAATATCATAATAAAATATATTATTCTAAATACAATGGATGAAGTAGATTATGATTTTATGATCATGTGGGGCTCATTTCAGCGTCGTTGCACCTGAATATTTCCGTGTATATATATAAATATTGTGTTTTCCATTTTAAGGAGCATTAGTCTCCTTCATGCAAATGTGTTTAAACTTCGCTTGACACTAAAAATGAGAGCTGCAAAGATCAAAAAATTGAAAAGGTAATTTGAAACATACACACATAGTTCACTATGATGGTAAATATACTTATATAATTTTAAAAATTGCAAATTACCCAATATAATTTAATTGTAATTGCAAATATATACAATTATAATGTCGTTATAGCATGAGTACACTTGCATATATATAGAAATTATACGTGAGTTTATTTACAAAAATTAAATATATCTATTTAGCTTCCAAAATTGCAAGTTATAATTACTTGCATATATTTACAAATATACTTATGTTGGACAGTGCAGTACTGGTGCCGCAATGGAATTAGGTGTAATTGCAGTTATATTCTTCAATTATTTTCAAATTATATGGATATATTTTTATATAAATTTAAAAAGGTGCAAAGAGAACAAAAAATTGATTCCCGAGCGTGCTCTATTATGATTGAGTATTCCTATTTGCATCTATCAGTATCGTTTTGTGATTTTTGCCCCACGTGCACAATGCAAAAGAATCAATGAAGCCACGGGGTCATTTCCTACAGGCTGCGTTTGACTACGTCGCTGGCCGCTACTAGCCTGTCGCTGCTGCTTCCGTTTTTGTATTCGCCACTCGCCATCACGTTTGCAGTGATTTTGCAGAGGGACATAAGAAATTAAAGGCACGTGGAGTCGGTAACAAATAACAATGTTCCAAGTCATACTGCATATCACAATGATGTCACTAAGATAAATTTTACTACTCGGTCAATATAATCAATCGATATTTGTAAACGGTTAACCTTGTTAATATATATTTAAATTAATTCTAAAAAATTCAGTGGCATTTTATACGTTATAATTCCATTTTAATATTCGATGGCAATACTCCTAAACTTTTTATATTTCCAACCCGGTATACAATTTTCTTCCATCACCACGTCCGTCTAAGACTAAAATATCATGCCATCACGGCTTATCATTCCCATGGAAAGAGTCCTTCACCATCAACATAAACACGTGTCAGCCAAATGGACGGCTTGGATTAAAGCTTCTCGACCGCGGCTGGCTCAGTCAGCCGTAGCCTGCTACATTAGCGCGTCCACCGTTACCGGCGTATACGGCTCTTTAATTAACTTCGCCGACTAACGGAGTTAGTGTCGTAAATAAAAAAATAATCCACAAAAGGGCAATTCCTCAGTTTCTCAGCCTTACCGTGGATCTTCCATTCGCTGCGTCCGGGCGGCCATTCTAGCGTCGGATTGGGCTGGTGAAAAAGAAGCCGTTGGATGGAAGTTTTACAAGATAATCTGCAGCAGCCTCAGGACCAGAGAGGAGAGAGGAAATTGGATGGGAAGAGGGCAAATTACATATGTACTTACAAATTTTACTTATAATTCTAAATATATCTACAAAATTGCGAAAATTACATATATACTTACGAATTTTACTTATAATTCTAATTATGCTTATAAAGTTGGAAAATTCCTCATATATTGACATACTTTGCCTAAAATCTTACTTATATTTAATCTATTAGGGATTTGTTAAAGTAGCTATTAGTCCTCGAGGAAAATAAATAAATAACCAACAATAACAAATACATCCAAACTCAAATATAAGTTGAGGCTAGTTTGCTCAAAATTAAAAATTTATATTTAAATGGTGTTTGATTTTATTGTTGTAAGAGTGAATACGAATTTTTAACTATAAAATCATAATTAAAGATGAACATTTTCACATTTTACAGAGGCGCCATAGCCTGTTTAAAGGATTTCTAATAGCAGAACTATATATAAAATTCTAGGTAAAATACGTGGATAGACGTGAAATTTTTAAAAATTCATGAGTATAAGTAGAATTAAAATAAAATTTGTGAGTATATGTGAAATTTTTCCTAAAAAACTCTATTTCCCTCTCCATCCTATATGTGCCGCTCCTCCATGTCTTTCACATGTTGCCTGTTGTCTTATGTGGGAGTGCTGGAGGGAAGCTTTCGTCGCCAATAATCCTTTCTTCCCTTTCTTTGTCACCGGTAATTAAGCTATTGCCTAGAAATAGAGATTGAGAAATTGAAATAAGGAGATAGCAACTTTTTAGCTTATAATGAATCATCGAGGTGCTTAGAAATAAGTCCTCTCAATTTCTAGTGTGAAGCGATGACAACAGGATTATACTCCGTGGCAAATTTACTAACTGAATAACAAATTTCTCAATTCTAAACTTATCGACAAATTATTGATTAATTATGTAAATAATTAGTGGAATGAGTGTTAAAATAAATATGAACCATGCTCATCTCTACTTTCATCATTTAATCCCAACTAGGAAAATTTAAAGCAATTTATCATTTACTCAGTTAAGCATTCAAATATATCTTATTTTATGTATGTTACCTACTTTGTATTATATCAACAAGAGCTTTCATAATTCAATTCAATTGAGTGGACATGGCAATACATTTTAATACGAATGAAATTAACACCTTTGAAGCATTTCTATCTTACAAAGTCCACACTTTTGAATTCATTCTTTCTCAACATAATTCTCAATTTGCAACTATTGTCTCACTCTCAACTACAAAAATTGGGTTTTTCATATAATTCTCAGTTTGCAACTAGTCTCTAACTCTCAACCACAAAAGTTAGGTGTCGATTTTTTTAATTCGACGCCCAAAACAATTCAAGAAATTGAATAGAGTAAAGGTGTTATATTTATTGTAATAGGACAAGTAGCCTAATTACATATATATCATGATGTAGTTTAAGCTAGAATATAATATTCATTTATTTTGACAATTAGTTACATTTTTTAATTTGATTTGTAAACATGTTTTCTTAAGTATATTTAATTAATATAGAAATTTTTGCCATTTTACAATACGTTTACATATTTTTTTACTTTAAAAAATTAAATTTTTAAGGAGTGAAAAATGACTTAAATGCTCCTAAAATTGATATTTTTTGAAAATAAAAAATAAATATGTAAATGTAATTATAAAATGGAAAAACTCAATATATGGAATAAATACAATTAGGAAAGCATATTTATCAAGAAAAATAAAATAAAAATAAAATAAATAAATGTTGCCTTTTAGGTTAAAATACATCATGTTTTATATAATCATACTCGATTAATCAAAGACAAAATAAGAAATATTTTAAGAAGGGCCACTATTTCAATCCCTCCATCCACCCAAGAGTGGAGCTGAGAAAGAGGAGAGAGAGAGAGGAAAGATGATAATGGAGAGAGAGGACTCCCGAAGCTACTTGTGAGTGGCAGCGAAGGGGCGCTACAGCGTCAGAAGGCAAGCAGCGCATGAGAGAGATGGGGAAGGACGCAGAGTTTTTTTCCTCCGTATGACCGCCTGTCTTCTCTTGTCGCTGCTGCAAACAGGTGGTATCTTGCAAAGTTTCCATCCAACGGCTCCTTTTCCGCCAGCCCCATCCGACGTACGACAGCGCGCCACGCTGGAACGACCAAAGTTGCAGCGCTTCGGCCCGGACGCAGCGAATCGCGCTCCTATATATAAGATGCCCCATTTTCCCAGCAAATGCTTGCGGCCGCGATTCTGAGCAGACGCAGGCACAGCGGCAAGGGTAGGAAATACTGGAACAGAAATAGAAATGGCGTCCCTCGATCTCTGCGTATGCAAATCCACCGCCGCCCAATCCCTGAATTTGATCTCCCTCGCCAATCACCAGAAATCCCCCATCGCTTCTCTCAACCCCCATAATTCCAGCTTCTTCAAATCCCACCAGCTACAGCTGAAATCCACCGCTCCCAAAACGAATACCTTCCGCATTTTCAATCACGGCCCCAGCCCGACAGAGAACTCGTCATCCACGGTCGCTGCCCAAGAACCGCCCCTAAAGATCGGGATCGTCGGCTTCGGCAACTTCGGTCAGTTCATCGCCAAGGCCATGAAGCGGCAGGGCCACGCCGTGCTGGCCGCATCCCGATCTGACTACTCGGACTACTGCCAACAGCACGGGATCGAGTTCTTCCAGTGAGCTTTTTCAAATTCCAATTGTCCTAACTGCGTCAACGGAAGAGTCTTCTTGAGTTCTAACATCGTTTTGTTGGGTTTATGTTGGAGCAGAGACATGAACGGATTTTGTGCAGAGCAGCCGGATGTGATACTCGTCTGCAGCTCGATTCTGTCTACGGAAACCGTTCTCCGTGGAATCCCATTGCAGAAGCTGAAGCCTGATACGATTTTCGCGGACGTGTTGTCTGTCAAGCAGTTCCCACGGAATTTGTTCCTGGAGGTGTCTGATCTGATCCCGTTCTCACTGATCTTTCTTGCTCGGATCGCCTTTTGTGCTTGGATTGAAGTCGTTGGACGTTGTTGTTGTAGGTGCTCCCGCCGGGATTTGGGATTGTTTGCACGCACCCGATGTTTGGGCCAGAAAGCGGAAAGAATGGTTGGGCAGGATTGCCCTTCGTCTACGACAGAGTTCGGATCGCCGAAAACAGCATTCAACATCGGAAATGCGAGCAGTTCTTGAGCATTTTCGAGGAAGAGGTTTGTTTTCTTTTTTCTTTTGTTTTTGTTTTTGTTTTTGCCTTTGATTTCGTCTTGAAGCATCCTTTGAACATTCAACTCGTCCGGAGTATTAAATGGAATACAAGATTTCATAAAAAAAAAAGAAAGAAAAAAAAAATACTACAAAGATTTATGAAGAAATAGCTTCGAGGCTTCAAAGTGTATTGGCAGAAGAGTTGACCAAAAACATGAAAAAGTTAGAAATAAAGCAGAAAGGAAAAGTTTTAGAGGGTTTTAAAAAAGATAGTAGCAAATTAGAAGGGTTTATAATTGGTTTCCACTTACTTTAATTCTGTATTTATATAACTTTACAAGAAATGAGTTTGTAAAATAGCAATATCTTGATACAATAAAAGAACATTTATAAGGGATGTCCTATGCACCAGGTGCATTGAGCCTGGGCGCATACGGGTGTATCGCATCTATTTTTTTAATTTTGTTAAAATTTTTAAAATTTTGGCACAATTATTAATTTAAATGTATTTAAAATGTGTATCAATTTTTTTTACCATTTTAGGTATTTTTAGATTTTTTTTGAATTTTTAAAAATTAAAGACATTTTATTACTAAAAATGCTAATAATTTTTAAAAATCTAAAAAAATTTAAAAATAGTAAAAATTGATATGCATGTTAAATATACTCAGATTAACAATTGTATAAAAAATTTCAAAAAAATATAAAAAATAAGTTTATGCGCTTGAGTGCACAGGAGCAACATGAAACATTTCATTACTTCATGTGAGGATTTACAAATATTATTAAGTCTTCCGGTCTAGAATAGCTTGAGTGGTTGAAATATAATCTTTAAGTACAATATGAGAAATTTTAAAAAATATTAAAATAATTTGATAAGTACAATATGAGAAATTTTAAAAAATATTAAAATAATTTGATAATTATAAAAAGGATGAAGTCAATATTAAAATAGGTTTTTATAAACATTAAAAATTAATAATAGAAAAATAGACTGAGTCGTATTTGCCGGCCCGTGGGCTGAGCCCGATCCGCGACTACCTGAGAGTTCACCCACCCATGTGTTTTCAGACGTCTTGTTAATCCCCACCTGACGTTTGTGAAGGAATAAAATGCCTTCGAATTCGATATTGCCATTGCTTTTTGCATGTGATTCTTCAGCGAATAACATTTCTTTGCCACGTTCGCCAATTTCAGGGGTGCCGAATGGTGGAAATGTCATGCGAGGAACACGATCGTCATGCTGCAGGCAGCCAATTCATCACCCACACCATAGGAAGGTAAAAAAAGAAAAAAAAATTAAAAATTTAAAAAAAGAAGAGAAATTATAGGAGGCCCACGTTTCACAATTTTGAGAATTGTTTGTTTCTTATATTTTGATAATGATATTATTTTTTCTTTCTTCCAGAATTTTGTCGCATCTGGATTTGGAATCTACACCCATCAATACAAAGGGTTACGAGACCCTCTTGCAACTGGTAACTGTGACAAAAAATGTATTTAGACTCTTTCACCGAGACTTGTTGCAAATAGGTATTAATATGTGATATTTTTTTCCTTGCAGACTGAGAACACGGTCAGTGACAGTTTTGATCTCTATTACGGCCTCTTCATGTACAATGTCAATGCTACCGAACAGGTACAAGTCCTCTTAATAGTCTAATTTCCGAGCCTTCATGAGATGGCTACTACGACCCTCTACAAGTCCTTTTATCCGAGCCATATTTCTGACCTACTGTTCTTTCATATTCAGATTGAGAATCTGGACAGAGCATTTGAAACCGTGAAACAGAAGCTTTTTGGAAGGCTACATGACATACTAAGGAAGCAGATTGTAGAGAGGGTTCCGATGCAAGGAGCCCCACCCAAGGAGGTGGGCCCAAAACCGTACTTCCTGCCTAGCAATGAGAAGATGAAGGACCTAACCTCTTTTGCAATGCCCACTGCCCCACAACAAAGCAAAGCTGAGGAAGAGACCCGTGGGGCTCCTGCACATCGTATTATATAGCTTATGCGCTCGCTATGTGGTTCTGTATAACCCTTCGCTCTCCCCTGTTTTCTTTCTTTTTTTTTATTTGTTTCAAAAAAAATTTTAATGTGCTTTCTTGGAAATTTTTATTTCCCGTGTTTATAATAAAGATGGAATTTAAGCATGTTCCAAGCCATATAAGATTATTGAATTGAATATGTATCATCCTTCCCAAACAACTTTCCAATTCCAAGACAGCTTTTTTAATTTTCAATATAATTTTATCTATTTTAAATACAACTTTATTTATTTCCAATAAATATCATTACATTTTTCATTCCCGATATAGATTCGATCCAAGAATTCTATGTGGTTTGGATCACGCTATTAATTAATCATAATTGTAAAATTTGAGCTACGACTGCAAATAATATTCATTTGTGGGCCGGTGTTTTTATAATGAGGGTATAAAATCAGTTGCGTTTCGAGTTAATTCAGCTGCTTAATCCACTTGAGTCGGTGTCTGAAAGCAACGGTTTATTTCTAGCCCGCTCTGCACGAATTGAGTGTATTATGAATTTTACCCTTGCATGAGTGATATTGAAAGAGATCCTGATAATATGCGTCATTTGAACATCAGTCCACCTGTTAGACAGACGTGAGCCGCCGTTCAGTCTTATTCTGGCTGGAGTTTTCTTTTCTTCCTTCCTCTATTATTTGGGTGCAGCACAAGCAGCGCAATAGCGTAATTTAATGGATATTTCAAAGTCAAGACAAGATTACGGTTGTTGGGCATTTTGGCTTGGGGGGATATTGAGAATTCCAGGTAAGCCACGTTGCGGCAGATTCGTGAGTGAACTAGATACGTGTAATTTATGGTGTGTTGAGGAAATGAAAAAACTTTTAATGAATAAGAATTTTTCAATGAATAAAAAATATTATGATATGGGTAATGATAAAAAGTCAAAATATTAAAGTTAAAATAGGTATGTTAAATGTACAGATGGTTGTGTATAAATAATTAAAAAGTAGGATGCGGAAGTTGGGGAAACAAATATAAAAAATATTAAAAATAAGAAAATGATAGAAAGTCAAACATTTCAAATTAAAAATTTTTAGCATGAAAATTTTTATGATTTTTAGGTATCCCCAGAGAAATAACATTTCCATTTATTTTGAATAATTAGTTCAACATAAAAAATTTATCTTTGAATTAACAGGCCAGTGACATAACAAGATGAAGAAAAATTATTAATTGATAGAAAATTTTTTTTAAATGATTAATGAGATTGAATTGGAGTTTCTCCAAACGAAATGACACAACGTAGTCGTCTATGTGGGTGGTTGGGCGGGTGGTAGATAAGAGTAGAGAAGGACGAGCTCAAGTGCAACTTTCTTTAGCATTTTCCGCGAGGGGAAGGGAAAGGTCAAGATGCGCGCGATTATTTAATTTCCGGATACGTCTATGCCAAACTTGCATTCAAAAGTCGAAAAGCAGCGGGTGATAATAATAATAATAATATTATTATTACTATTATTATTGTAAAATTTAATCTTATTAGTCTAGTTAAAAACTATATTTTTTAATTTTTATTTTTATAAACCAAGTTTAGTCTAATTATATTTAATATAGAGATCAAGTTTTACTAAGAAATACATATATTTTTCAATTTTTAAATACAGATTTACTGTGTTTAAAATATAGAAGTTCAAAATAGTAGAACTTAGCCTTATAAAAAAAATACATCTATTCTAATAAATTTATAAAAAAAAAACTGAAATGATATTTAAAAAAAGGGAACCTTAGCCCGGCTAACAACTGGTCCACGATCAGCCCTCTGCGGAGATATCAGTAAAATAAGGAGCTCAATATTTAAAATTTAAAAATAAAATAAAAAATTAAATTGAGAAAAACTTGAGTTTCATGCGCTCAAAGTGGGCTGAGACAAAGCCGACCTTTTGCGAATAAGACGAGTCTAATTTTGCGGAAAAACTGAAATGCAGCTGACTTTTTAAGGCACATCTTTCCTTATGTACAAAAAGTATGTCTTCTAATAGAATAACCACGGCAGTTGGTGGGTGACTAACTCTTCCACGACAGCTGCGACACGGCCTCTCCGTTCAAACTTCAGAGTCAATGAAATGCAGCGGAGCTTAGCCGTTAAAGTCGCAGCATAATCATGTACTTTTATGTTCTCCCACATTTTGCAATAGCTACGGCAAATCTCCGCCATTGGGATCACAGTGTGTGTTTGGAAAGTAATAAAAATTTTAAAGATAAATTTTTAATGTAAAAAATTTTAAAATGAGATAAAAGGATGTGATATGATAAGAGTAATGATAAGAAGTAAATAGGATAAAATTAAAATAGATTAGATATTTGTATAAGTAGTTGTGGAAAAATAATTAAAAAGTAGAGTAGTTATATAGGAATATGTTAAAAAATAACTAAAAAAATAAAATAATTGTGGAGAAAGAAAAATTTTAAATTGAAAATTTCGGCTGAAATTTTTTAATCCTAGCCAAACACACCCATAAGAATGTGTTTGGGAAGTAATAAAATTTTTATATAAAAAATTTTTGGTGTAAAAGTTTTTTGAATTGGTAAAAAATGAGATGATATGATAGAAATGAAATGATGTTGAGTAAAAAAAAAAAGTTAAAACAAACTGGTTAGTCATGTAAAAATAATTGAAAAGTGGGATGGTTGCATAAGAATATATAAAAAAAATTAAAAAAAGGATAGTTGTAGAGGCTGAAAAGTTTTGGTTTAATAGATTTTTGTGTTTGCCAAACATACTTCTAATCTTAATCTTAATTCTATTTATAAACTTAAATCCTAACTTTACTGAAAAATTCAAGCTCAGGTTGGAATTCAAATTATACTTTATCTTTATTCTCTCAACAATAAATGTTTGAAATTTATTTTACTGTTTATATAACCAACATATATATCATATGTGTCGCAACAAGAACTTTTAATGATGGCAAATAGATGTGTAATTCGATTAACCCTAAGCTAACCCAATGGATAAGCCGAACTTATCCTTATTTAACTGGGATAGTGTAGTTTACTACAATGGCCCCATTTGACCATAAAATGATAATCTATCTTATTTATTGTGTTTAAAATTATATATTAATTTAAAGTTGTATTTTTAATATCTAAACCATTTAAAATATTTTTTATGATGAATAATTATATAAAGTAT
Source organism: Annona squamosa (assembly GCA_035584095.1). Taxonomy (NCBI): domain Eukaryota; kingdom Viridiplantae; phylum Streptophyta; class Magnoliopsida; order Magnoliales; family Annonaceae; genus Annona; species Annona squamosa. Next base: position 90,795,473 of record JAXCLR010000001.1, on the reverse strand, counting down.
CAGCATGTAAGTCTTATTTTGCAATGAAGTCCAACTACACCAGATAAGTTTTCATATATAAACTGTTAATACATGCCTTGAAAAATCAACTATATTATGATTGGGAAGTCTTTATTAGTAATTGTAAAATTGTTAAAAGTACTATGTCTCATTTACTAAAAAGATTATACAAACTGAGTATCATGAAAAATTCTCTAACTTAACATGTCCATTAAATTACAAATTCATTACATATCTTTTAAAATACTAAATTTATGTTCGTAGAAAATGAAATTTTCTTTTGAATTGACAACATGGAAGATTAGTGTTTCTTTCTTACAAAATTTAAAAATTAAAATTTGAAAAAAAATTTAAACATATAAATTGGGTTAAAAATTATACCTTTCAAATTCAAACATTATTTACTATGCATCTTTATGTAAAATAAAATGGGGAGTTTTTTCTCAAATAACCTTTTAAATGTCAAAATTTTAAATAATATATTAAACTAAAAATAATTCTTATTATGCCTATTTATAATGGCTAAAAAATTAATATATAAAGTAAATTTGAAATGATTATCAAAATTCCTATTTCAAATTCAACTTTACACTATCAGTTTGGATAAAATGAAAAAAAATTAAAAGCTAGATGTATCTAACTGATTATATAATACATTTCACATGACGTGAATTAGGACAATCTATTGTCCCTATGAGACAATTCATGACTGTAAGTGTAGCGCTCTTACCCGTGGGAGTGCCACGACATAGAACCTTATTCCATAGATCTTTAAGTGGTGAAACTTGTGAATGAAACTAAAGTTTTATCTTTATACTAGTGAAAGCTTTACCTAAGTGTCGAAAACTTAGCCTGAATTTTTTTTTCTTTTATAACCTATATTGGTTTTATTTTCTTAACTAAAGTCTGGCAGCATGTTGTATATATTTAGGACATTCGAGCAATACAAAACCTGATAATCATTATAAGTCTAACATTTTTCACTAAATCACTCGTATTTACTTTAATTCTTCTAATACATCCCTTGTACAATCATACTTCATGCAAGAAGTTACATATTACATTAATCAATATTAACACAACACGAATTTAATACATACAATTTTAATAATTACGTTTAAAGCTCCAAATATCTCAAAAGTACTATATGTCATATCTTCACTGTCTTATTAGTATTAAAGGCTCTTCTATTAACCTTGTATTGTCTGCATTAATTGGTCATTTGAAAATAATGAGTATAAAATACTTAGTAAGCAAGCACTTAAAAGTACGCATAATATTCACAACTCGTTGCATTAGTTGAAAATATAAAATTTTTAAATTTTTTTATACATATATCAAAATGAAATGAGTGCATACATGCATCATGACTTATTATTTGTTCTATAGATGACACTTACTAAGTGATTATCTACCTATAATAACTTTTCCAATCTTACAAGAATGTCACTTTAAAATCTTATGTATTTAATAATGCAATGCATGGATTATATATATCCCGCTTAAATCCAGAGGGTACTTGAAATGACTTTGGTGCCATCCTTAAGACTCGAGGTCAGATGACTGAGTTCAGTTTCCTCAGAAACATCACCTCCTGTCTCACCTCAGAGGGTATTTAATGCATACAAGCATACCATAAATTATGATCATTATAAAAAAAAATTCATGACATTATAAAATAAAATAGTAATTTTCATTTCAAAGTACATAATTCAAACACATAAAAAATAGATTAATCATTTGTTGGAAAATATAATTTCATAAAATAAAAAGGAATGAATTTTCTTACCATAAAATTATTTTAAAACAACATTTTAAATGGCTTGCTTACTTTTTCCTTTTAGCAATTTTCCATCTTTTCTTTATCCTTTCCTAAACAAATGAAAAAGATTTTCTTATATTTTTGCGGTATATATTTTTTATATATATACCCTTTTGTATAATAATATATTTTAATATTTCATAATTAATTTAAGCTATAGATCTCATTCATCACCTATGTTTGCATATTAAATTTTTATAGCTATAGGGTAATTTTCATATATCTCACATAATTTAACGCTAATTATAAATATGCCCTCGTTTTCATGAAATGCATATTACCCTTACATAGTTTTACCAAAATTGTGTATTACCCTCACACCGTTATCTGCCGTTAATATCTGACGTGATATTTTGAAAAATGATAAAAATACCCTCATTGGTATATATAATTTCATGGGTAATATGCAATTTTGGTAAAATTATGTGGGTTAATATGCAATTTGTGAAACTATTGATAAGAATATTTTCGTCATTTTCCAAAATATCATGTTAGATATTAACGACAGATAATGGCGTGAGGGTAATACGCAATTTTGGTAAAACTGTGTAGTGGTAATACATATTTCGTGAAACTAAGTGGGTATATCTGCAATTAGCGTCAAACTATGTAGGTATATATGCAAATTACCCTACAACTATATAAGATAATAACATCTAATTTGTAACAAGAGAAATATCCAATTAAAATTTATGTATTAATGATGTAGTTAACTTCCCCACATTCTCACAGTATTCATATAAATATATATATATTTGTATTATTTAATCGCTTTGAAAAGGGAACTTACATAACATGCAAACTAATAATTTGACTATATTAATTAAAGAAACATGCATGGTCTCAAATCCCACAATCTGCCATATTAAGTAAAAAGCCCTGCATATAAGAAAATCTAAAATTTCTTTGGGACGTAAAATCATGCCTATAATTGAAAATATTCAAATTGATTAATATATAGCAGAATCATGTATTGAGGATCTGTTTGTATTTAGACGTCAATAGGAATCACGCATACATGTCTGCTCTATCTGGAAATGAATTTTTTAAAAATTACCGTACATACATGAATAGTTGACGATTAACAGCTGTATCAATTTAAAAATCCTATTTGCACGGTTTGTTTGAATTGTAGCACATACACAAAACAACAAAAAAAATAAAATATACATACCCGGTTTGGACGTCACAGGTACTCCGTTTATCTTATTTGCTTCTAAGAGATTTATTTATTTATTTATTTATTTAATTAACGTCTTGGTCCTTATTTATACTGTCTTTTCATAAGCGGTGATTAAAATCAATCATGCTGAGAGTCCGTAAATATTAAATTGCCACCTTATTGGGTTGCATGCACCGCCGGTTCCAATTTTTGCCAGCATTTTCATTTTCATTTTCATTTAAATTTTTTTTTTTTATACCTATACTGCTGACAGCTCCAGCACCCATGCACCGCCCCTCCTTAACTTGCTGCCAACAATTTTCTTTATTTTTTTGTATTTTATAGCCAGTACGTTATTTCAATGTGTGTCAAAAAATCCATTTCAGATGCTATGTTGCTAATTGCCAGATCGACTTTTCCTATCCTAAAGTGACGGTATATTTTACATGGATAATTCAAATGTTATTTAATAATTTTCTAATAATATTCTTTATAATCTAATCCGTTTATATTTTAAGCATATCAATTTAACCCTCCATATCTAAACAATTAGCATTGGTGAAGATACGAGCATTCAAAACATAATTTTCATGATCTAGAATGTAGGGTATGTTAAAATAGGCTTACCCACGTATACTTATATCAAGATATTAATTAAATTAATAATTACATAAAAATAACAATAGTGAAAGGAAAGTCGCTGGACGTGAGTTGCCGTGCACTTTTGGGCATGATTTTTGAGGTAAACAAAATTAATTAGTTTAAGCACTTTATTCAATTAGTTCCCATAATGTAATCCATCTAGATTAGAGAGCATATAATTTAATGTTTTCCATCAAATTCTAATATCGATTTGAGTTATATATGCTTAGATCTAATAAAAATAGTGTGAGTGGATATAAGCAGTTAATTAGGACCCCTAATTGGCTCAAAATTTTCCATTTATTTTTCTTTGTCCAAAAGATCTATGAATTTAAACCGCTCCATTTGGTATGATTCGGAATTTTGAAATTCCTTCCTAAAATATTTATAAAAAATTATTTTCATATCTTATTTCTAGGAAATCATAATTTACCCTTATTTTCTTAAAAAATTCAAATGTAACCTTTTTGAATTCCAATTAGGTCCCTTTTTGTTTCTACTCCTTTCAACTTTACCATTTAATCATTCTTTTCTAAATTTACAATTTAATCCCTTTTTTAAAATTACAATTTAGTTTTTTTTGTAAACATACATGTTGTCTTTTGTAACTTTACATTAATAATATATTATTCTATACAAGCTTTAAAGGAATAAATACATCTAATTTCATACTAAGTCTCAAATGAAATGAGTTTCATAGTAAGGTAGCACACTATCTTGTTGCATGCTCATCACAGTAGCATACTATGAACTATCAAGTGATAACAGTTCATGGATTGTTGTAATTCGCGTTCATTTCACGAGAGCTAAAAACACCTCTTGAGCTTTCTAAACCATGAGGTTCTTGGGACGTGTTTGTATGCACCTGGGCTGGGTGCACCTAGGTGCAAATACCTATTTTTTAATTTTTAATTTTTTTACATAATTGTTAATAAAAGTGTATTTAATATGTGTATCAATTTTTACTATTTTTTAAAAATTTTAAATTTTTTTTAGATTTTTAAAAATTAGCGGCATACCCATTTAATAAATGTGGCATAGTAAGGTAGCACGCTATCTTTTAGCATGCTCATCACAGTAGCATACCATGAACTATCAAGTGATAACAGTTCATGGATTGTTGTAATTTGTGTCCATTTCACGAAAGTGGAAAACACCTCTTGAGCTTCCTAAACCATGAGGTTCTTAGGACGTGTTTGTATGCACTTGGGCTGAGTGCACTTAGTTTCAATGCACCTAGGTGTAAATACTTATTTTTTAATTTTTAAAATTTTTTTACACAATTGTTAATAAAAGAGTATTTAACATGTGTATCAAATTTTACTATTTTTTAAAATTTTTAAACATTTTTTAGATTTTTAAAAATTATTGGTATTTTTAGTAATTTAATTAAGTACGCTTAGATTAGCATTCTTATGAAAAAAGTTTCAAAAAATAAAAAGTGGGTTAGCCTAAGTGCATTTGGGTGCAACAAATCACGCCCTGAGGTTCCTGCCCATTATAAATGGATCTCGGTTAGTGCACTTAGACTTTGTGCACCCAGGCACAAATACTCATTTTTTATTTTTTAAAATTTTTTTAAACAACTATTAATCTAAGTGTATTTAATATATATATTAATTCCTAAAAATGCCACTAATTTTTAAAAATTTGAAAAAAATATAAAAATATCAAAAAAGATAAAAATTGATACACATGTTAAATATGTTTAGATTAATAGTTTTATAAAAAATTTAAAAAATAAAAAATAAATTAAACACACCCCAATGCATCGAGTCTAAGTGCACTCGGGTCCATCCAACTAAAACTTGTTATAAATTTGGTGCATTCATTGTGAAATCCTTGCATGCACCGGGTGTTGTAAATCACACCTCACTTAGTACTTGTAATTTGGGTTCAGTTTTGCCTCAACCTAAAGTTAACCAGGGGTGCAACTTGGGTTGAGTTGTATAGGGTCTTAAGCTTACCGGGTTGAGATGAACCCAAACTCAAACCTTAATATTAAAATTTGAGTTCAGGTCACGTTTACATTAGGTTGTCATTGATTTTAGTCTTGGTTTTAGGTTACTCTTAAACCAATAGAAGTTGAAATTATTGATGGAAATAATGAATTTTTTTAAACATTATTGCATTTGCAGATGAATAATTTGCACATGAATATATAAATATGACTTATGATATCTTTGATTTTGATGAAAGTTAGTCTTTTAATTAAAAGATAATTCTAAATACATGAACATAATGAATTTACATAAACAATTAAGGTAAAAAAAATGAAATTACTATCTAAAGTTCAATAAAAGTAAAAATTATATATTTTGCAGTTAATTTGTATATATGCAATAATTTTAAAGAGTTAATATATTTATAATTATTCTCAAATAAAGTTAATATAGACATCATATATTCAACTTTTAAGGACAAATGTATATAACGTTTAAGTTTTGGAATAAGCATTTTACAATTTAATTAATTATGATTATACAAAATAAATTTTATCATAATTATAGTTGAAATACTTAATACATAAATAAATAAATTATTTTAATAAATTAGAGAGAATATCGGGTTTTGGTATCGGATTGATATATACCCGGTATTAGTTTCGGATTTTGTCGAGTCGGTTGAAACCGGTCTAATTCAAAAAAATTTCAAAAATAAAATTCAAACTTGGTTTTGAAACCTAATCAAGTTGGGCTAGTTTAGACTAACCCGTACGACGTTGCACCCCTAAAGCTGACCTTACTTTAATTTGGTCTTTGTTGAGCCCAAGTTCTTCAGGTTTGGGATTGTTTTTTTTGAGGAAATTGGGTTTTGGATTTTGAAAAGGCAGCTTAAGCACTGACGAAAATTTGGTTTTATGGGCTGAATTAGGGCTCAAACCAACCCAAGATGCACCCTCAGATTTAATTGTCAAAGAGAGCCAAATACCGGGCATAGATTTTTTTTCCTTTTTAAAATAAAAAGTAATACATTGAATTTATGTGTTTATATAATTTTCTATAAGAAGATAGAAAGCTGGATTTTGTCCATCCAGAGCAACGAAAAGTTGGATCATTAGAGGTGACTACTGGGTAATACTTCATCTCTTTTTCCAGAAAGTTCTTGGTAACATTTTTGAACAGTTCAATCGTGTCCGTGATAAGCATACAAGGTAGTTCAAAATGGACAACTTATTCAACGTGGGAAGAAAATAATCCTAGAATTATCCTAAAATATAGGGTGTGTTTGACAATGAATAGAAAATGTTAAAGCTTTTCCATATAAAACTTTTCATTATCATATATTTTAATTAATTTTACATATTTTTTTGTACAACATCCGTACTTTTTAATCATTTCTACACAACTATTCACGTAACTAAACTATCTATTCTAACTTTATTTTTTTTACTCATCATCTTTACCCCCTACCATATCATATTATTTCCCTACAACTTTTCCCAATTCTAATATACCTTAACTTTTCCCAATTCTAATATACCTTTCTTTCATTCTCAGTGCACTTTCATTCCAAAGTCTCATTCCATCCTCATTTTATCAAGCTCTGGGTAACTCCAAAAAGTAGGAAAAAACCAGAATGAGAAACGTTGTTTATAAAGCACCATCCACTTGAAATAACCATCAGCAGAAATTATGTTTTTCACCACTCCTGCAGGATCCATTTGATGAACCAGTGCATTGGCTGTTGCAACTGACATTCTCCTTCTCAGACGCCGCTATGCGCTGATAGCCGAATGTTGGAAGATCTAAAGCAGCCTCTGCAGTAATCATATCATCTCAAGAGATATCCAAGGCTGCCATTATGTTTTCCTAGAGAAAACACAGCAAACATGAATTGGGGGAAGAAAATTGCTCACGTCATGCAAAAATGATCTTGATAGACTTTCAGTATTGGGGGAGAGTTTATATGACCCCAACAAGCAAAACAAAGAAAAATGATCCGTCTCTGTCGTCATACAATAGCTTTATTCATTGCATTAAAAGGTCTAATTATAAAATCCTAAATTACCTTACCGTGCAGTTGTCGAACGTAGTCAACAATCCATCCTTTCACCTGCTCACCAGAAGTATCCTTGTCTAGCTCATGAAGTATGTATGGTCGCCGAAAATTGCCCAGAAAAAAGGGCGTCTGTTGTCAAAATATTATGGGGAAAATGGATTCTTGTTTGTACAACTGGTGAGAGTAAGTCAATTGTTTGAATCCAATCAAGAAAAATTCTTATTGCAGGCTGTGTTCATTTGTATACGAATAGACCCTAAAATTACTATCACATGACTATATTTACAATTTCCTCTTGAAAAAGCAATCAGTTTAATTAAGAAGCTACCGGAACCAATCATGTGCATATCATTCGAAGTAAACAGAGCACAGGTTACTCACAATTACTCTCTTAGAAATACCCAGATAACGATTCCATCCGATGGCCACCACCATTTTGAATGTCCCGTATGTACCAATCTCAGCCCAAACAAAATATACTCCCAGAACTTGGTCAGGAAATGATTCATTTGAAGCTTGGTCTGATAAATTACAGGAAAACAGGAAAAAGCAGGAAAGAAAGAATTCACTAGTTTTGTATAATAGTGAATTTGGGTGGTCTTAGTACTCAAATTCAAACAAGACTCCATCCTGGGCAATTTTTCTGAGCCAACTGGAACTCGGACCTCGGAAACTCAAGAAAACAGTATCCAGTTTAAGAGTTTCTGTTTTCCGAGTACTAAAAATTAGAACGGTGATCCAGCATAGGACGGTATGTCCATACATTAGTAAGATCTTTTGCAATTCTCCTGCTTCCTGGCACCAATCAAGCTAGATGACTACAACGTTCTATGTTAAAAATGAGCGCTACTTGCCTGGTATTAGAGTCAGGGGCAACAAGCAATCATGAGACAATCTGCTGAGTTGACCTTTAATGTGCAAGGTGTCAATTGCCAGTGCATTTTGCACCCCTGAAACAATTTAAAATGAAATCATCATATTATGCCTCAGGGAAGCATTGTCTTGATAGAATAAAACCAGAGGAGCAAGTGAATAGAGACGTACAGTCATCAAATGCTGGAAGGGCCCACTTGTCAGGTTGAAAATCCCAAAGCGAGTGCAATATACAATGTGCAACAGACAAACGTTTGGCATATGTTAAAGGAGGTGTAACTGCTACTACTTTCATTCCGGCAGCCTTTGCAGCAGTAATACCGGGCCTGGTTGAAATAGATAGAATTTTATTCAAATGAATACTGATAGTGACATATATACTTCCAATGTGAAACTGAAGGTGCCTTTGGGCATACAATATGCAACAATGTTCTGAGCAATGCAGTCGGTGAATTGACAAGCATATATGACGCACATTAGAAAAGAAAAGGTTGTTTTATCACCCATCATGCCTATTCGGTTCAATTAAAATATACAAAAGTTCATGAACACAGAATACACTTCTTTTTAGGACTTCTGATAGACTTACGAAGAATCCTCGATCACCAGACAAGATGCTGCATCAACATCCATTCTCTTTGCTGCTTCAAGGAATCTAAACAATTCACCAGAGGCAAAAAGGACAGAGTGGGAACATCAATAGTTGCGTTTCTGCAAATGTTTGATTGTGTTAATTAACATGTGAAACTAAAAAGAGTGTTACAAGTCAGGCGCAGGCTTTCCAGATTTAACTTCAGTGCTTCCCAAAACCACTGAAAATGACTCTTTCCAACCTACATCAGAGTGTTGAACTTAGAAAAAGGAATCTTGTAAGCATCCCATGATCCATAGTATCAATTTAAGGTCTGGAAATCAATTTCAAAAACATGGGCATGAGAAAACAACGAAGAAGCAACAGAAACTCTTGTTGTGGGTGCTATCAAACTTCATCTGGCCTAATCACGTTTGTTATAGTTCTTGTTGCAGCAGCATGGAACTGTTCTCTACAGACAGACAGCAGGTATTTAGAGCCACGATGTGATTGTGCAACCAAGATCCAGACGATGCCCAGTTTGGAATTGAGTCCAAGAACAGATTTGTTAAAAAGAGCAAGCCATCCCCTCCACGAGCAAGAATAAAAGGACTGACGCTATTATCATCTCAAAATAGATCTTAGCTGTAAGACAAAAGCCTAAACCTTTTTGATGAGAGATCTTTAGCTCTCTGTCTTCTTGCACAGAGTTGGAAGCAAGTGCAAATGGAATTCCATGTTTATGGAGATGATTGATGAGGCGATTAGCACCTGGAAGTGGTTTGACATCTGCCCACCTACAAGTGTGTTAGGTGGGTTCCTCCCACGTGAAGTCAAGTGGGGGCCCCACCCATTTCGTCTTCACTTGAAAGATGCTCACCTGCCCCTTGACTTTACGCGTTCGTTTTCGGCGCGGAAGATATTTCGGCGTTATTTAGAAAACGCTCACCTGCTCCCATTGGCTTTCGGCGCTCGTTTTCGGCGGAAGGAAAATAAAAGGGTGTGTGAGAGAGAGATTTAGATCACGGCTCTCACCAGAAGAAAATCCGTCGTCGTCGTTATTTTCTTCAGAGCAGCAGCAGCAGCAGCTCCGACGGAGAGAGGATTCAATCCGCTTCTACGGCAGTCATCTCTTTCAGCC
>JAXCLR010000001.1:90758847-90783485 GCA_035584095.1 Annona squamosa | reverse complement strand
AAATCTGTTTTGATTTCCTGCTGATCTTCATGCTAACAGATTTTTATTGTTGGAACTAAAATGACAACTGTTCAACAAAAATGAGAGAGCAGCAGGTTAGTCGCGACCCTCCGCACAAAAATGCAGAACGATTTGTTGGTCACCATCAATGGTGGTGGGATCCGCACAAGTAGCAATCGCTAACCATGACATGACCGTCTTCCAAAATTCTGCACTATTAAACCGATTTCAATGGAAGTAGATTAAAGGGATATATTTATATCAACCCATACCATTGAATTACTTAGTAGCTCCATTTTGTCCATTCTAGGGTCAAATCAACAATCTATCATGTTACTAGAAATTTTATTAGATTCTTTCTTTTATGGATCCAGGTGCCTGTGCTTTAACCTATTTTTAAAAATTACTAAAAATGTTATTGATTTTTAAAAATAAAAAATAAATATATAAAAAATTTAAAAATGGTAAAACTTGATATACATGTTAAATATACTTAGATTAATAGTTATATAAAAAAATTTTAAATTTTTTTAAAAAAAATGAATTAAATGCACTCGGGTGAACTAATCCTAAGTATACCTGAGTGTAAAGAATCATATTCCTTTTTTTACTATTTTTTTCTATTTGACTATAATTTAAGCCCAATTCACCTTGTATATTTTATATTAGTTTATTATGTCAAGACTTCTATCAACTGAACTATACTTATATTAGAGAAATTATATTAGTTTTAATGAGTTACATTTGCTTAAAAATATTTATCATTATGCCTAAAATGTGAGAATGACTTATATGTGTTCACGAGTTTATTGTGATATTATGATAATTTATAGTCATTTATTCATCCATGAAAATGTTTTAGATGATATAGATGGTAAATTAATGATATTCGAATAATTATATAAACCAAATTATTTTATTATTTTAGACTTTTATCAATTTTATCGAATAGAACTAACCCAAATATTCAATGTCAAGAAATTTGACATCTTACTTAGATTAATAATTTTAAATGTTGTAGATATCTTAGATTTTGATTTAACCATCAAGAGGGTCCCAAATGGGGCAACCTCATTTTTTTATGGGTATTTATATATATCATGACAATTTATATTACATTTAAACACATTTATAACCCTCACATAATAAAGGAAAATTTTCAATAATACTCCACACAGGGGGGAAATTGCAAAATACCTTCACCAAATGGAGTAAACAAAAAAACTCCTGCCCTGCCTAAACGGGAGAGAGGAGTTGAACTCATGAATAGCCAACAACAGGTAAGCATGAGTTACCATTAGAGTATACCCTAAGGCCGTCTCATTTGAATCTTCATGTTGACATCGTAGAATATTTCTCCATATTAAATGCCATTACCACGAGCTTTCATTTATGTGGATGGTCAGTAAAGACAGTAATTAAAAATAGAGAAGGAAGTTCATTGAAAAGAGAGAGAAGGAAGATTGGGCGCAGCAGGTAAAAGCAGAATACAAGAATAAGAGAAGAAATCTACAGTGAGAGTTCCATTAGGGTGATCAATTGGACCCAAACGGATTAACTGCAAGAGTTGCCAGTTGCATTTGGGAGATCAAACAGACCAGATTCTCTTGTGATTTTGACTTTTAGTATGTGCTGTTTGAGGCAAAACAACTAAATTGATATTCTCAAAGAACTGTCTACTCTGGAGACAGCTAAAGAGGTACATTTCAGTCCATTCATAAAGGAAAGGAAGATGAAGTGGTGGGGGGAATGGAAAACTTATTTGGGGTTCTATCCTAATTCTTCTTTGCGATGAGCAATCACCATGTTTACCCAACGCACGAGAAGTACAACCATAAGAGGTGAGCATAGAGTAATATAATAATATTAACAGCCGAAACCTGCTTATAGGAATACCGAGGCATTTTAAAACCGATGACTTATACAACATGGCAAAATGACACTACCAACAGTAAACAGTATATGATAGCTACATTTGCATTTTTTGGACTTTTGGACCTTGCTTTTGAGAGTTTAGAAAGTACAATACATTTGAAATTTCCAGTACTAGGAAAGGCCTATGGAACTTTTGTCTTTGATAGATTAGAAAGCACCATCACCTTGAAATTTCCACTAGCAAGAAAGGCTAGAATTACAACTTAGACGTTATGTTTCGCTCCCCTCGAAAGGGCCATTAGATGAACGTTTGCATTTGCAGTTGCAACAGGCATTCTCCTTCGCTGAACTCACTATCTGTTGGTAGCTGAATATTGGAAGATCTAAAGCGACCTCTGCAGTGCTCTTATCTTCTTCAGAAATTTCTAAGGCTGCCATTATGTTTTCCTACACTCAAAAATGTATTCTATTAAAAATCGTAAATATGAATTAGGAAAGAAACGATTAATAGACTTCAGTCTTCGTGGGGTTTACATCAGTAGATCAGACTCCAATGGAACTAAAAGGGTCTTAATATTGTTTCAAGAAAAACAAGAAATTGTCTGTCCTTAACACAATAACTATACATCATCCGCTCATCACCATCCTTGATCAATCTACACAGTCCAATCAATGGACTACAACCCAGAAAGATCCAAAAGTTTCACATATTTCTGCTCCCTAAAAATTTCAATCAGAATTTGACTTTGTGTGAGCAAAGATTGTTTACGAATTGTGTTAAGCTATAATCATATAATCCTTAAGTACCTTGCTGTGCAGCTGCCGAATATAGCCAGCGATCCACAGTTCCAGCTGCTCACTAGAAGCATCCTCCCTAAGTTCTTGAAGCATGTATGGTTGCTGAAAATTATGAAGCAAAAGGCCTCAAATATCAAAACATCAATTGGAAAATGCGTTGCTGGTTTGTGGAATGACTGAGACTAAACCGGAATGCGCTCATTGCAGCCTAACTCACTTCAGTTTCAGGGAATGTACACAAAAGGGGGGAAAAAAAAGACACTAGCACATCCAATAAATCAAAGAATGGAAAATGGTTCAGTTTAAGATGCCATAAAAAATAATCATGGATGTTATTAAAAGTCAAAGAGAATAGTATACTTACAATTACTCTCTTAGCAGTGTCTGGATAAAGATCCCATGCAATGCTCACCACAAGTTTGGACATTTCATATGCGCCAATTTTGGCCCAACCAAAATAAACTCCCACAACTTGGTCAGGAAGCGATTCATTTGAAGCTTGATCTGATCGTTTACAGGGAGAAGGGTAACAAAAGAAGAAGATAAGAGAGAGTTCAATAGCTTTATATAATAATGCCATTGGGTGTTCTTAGTGCCCTATTGCAGGCAGTACCCCGTTTTGGGATATTTTTCTGAGGTAATGAGCTGGAGAAATCAAGAAAACAGAATTCCCAGCATTCCAGTGCCAGCGGTTTCAATTTTCCAAGAGGTACAAATTGCAAATCAATAAGCAAAATCAGAAGATAGCATTGCCAAGTGCCGCAGAGATCTTTTGCAATTCTCCTTCTATATGCTGACAGCAATCAAAGCGACCTAGTAAAACTTTTTTTTTTTTTTTTGTTGAAATTAAGAAATTAGTCCTACTTGCCAGGTATTATAGTCAAGGGCAAGGAGCTGTCATGAGATGATCCACCAAGAAGACCCTTAATATGCAGGGTCTCAATTGGCAGTGTATCCTGCACCCCTGAAACCATTTCAAATGAAATCGTTATGTCATCCCTTAAAAACATCGTCTTGATAGAAACACTGGAGGAGCAAGTGAATAGAGATGTACAATCATCGAATTTTGGAAGGCCCCACTTCTCAGGTTGAAACTCCAAAAGTGAGTGCTGTATGCAATGTGCAACAGAAAAACGTTCGTCTTGTGTCAAAGGGGATGTAACTGCCACCACCATCATTCCAGCAGCCTTAGCAGCAGTCACACCAGGCCTGATTAAATCAACAGAATTTAGTCAAACAAATAGTCTTTTGGATGCATAACAATCGGCAATTAGTGGAGGAGCCCATTGAAGGCACACCAGCTTAAAAAAACTGCTGAAAAATTTCTGATCTCGCCAAGCAACCGGACCTTTTTTCAGTCTCACGATACCTACAGTACTAAAACCAGCTTATCCTTAGCGGAAATTGGGCAGGATGTCAACAGTGAAGTGGGGACAATCATCATAGGATGAGAAAAAAAGAATTAGAATGCCAAAGGGCATGGGAATCAGGATTACCCTGGATTAAGGGCAGGAAATTTTATTTGAGCAAACTTCACTTGCAGAACCGATGAGTAATACAATGAGGATAAGTAGCCTTAGATGGATACTGGTTTTATCTTGTTTTGCCTTACTGCACTGAGGATCGAATGGAAAGACACAATTACTTGTTGGAGATCATTGTCAGATACCATGTCAGTACAAGACAAGGTAAGAATCCAGACAGGATTCTTTCTCATGGAACTTCATCTCCATCGACGTCGGAATTTATTGGAGAATCCTTAGGGAAGAACTTGCACTAAAATTTTCTGCAGTCAGTCGAAGGATAAGCCAAAAAGGAGTAGACTTAATATAAAAATAAGTTGAAGACTTATCAGATAAGAATTGCAAGATTATCGGAGTTTTTTGGGTTGATATAGAATACATTATGACATCTGATATTACGAATTAACCTCATTAGCAATCCTCATTATTGAGAAACATTTTTGTAAAGACCTCCATGCCGGGAGAAACCAACTATAAAATTCCCACTACCAGGAGTATACATACAAAGGAACACAAACCAACTGCATGAGGTAAGTTTCAAACCCTAATCGACAACATATAAAATACGGCTGCCACCAACTGGGATAAGCCAGGCAAGATATATGGGAGTAACGATATACCTTTTCATGTGTTTAAGCCCAAAAATTAAGACAATGAGGGTCATGAAAATTTTGTTTTATGGATGTATAAATATCGTTTGTGACTCCAGTAACTATGCTAAAGGGACATGTTATTCGTGTTCTTTACGAAAATACTTGAATTATCATGGTTTTGGTATTTGGTTCCAACTAATAACTTAAAAAAAGTGCCATACGCGTTGGTGAAGGTACATGTATGATGAACATTGAGACAAGAAAAAAATAATGTTCCTATTAATCCAGGCCTATCTTAATTTTATTTTATTTTTACTCTTTTTACCTTATAAACTTGTTAATACAGATGTATTTAACATATAAATCAAAATTTACCATTTTTAGATATATGTAAATATCTTTTAAATATTTTTAAACACAGGGCTGTTTTAGTCATTTTCAACCATTAAAAATGATAAAAATACCTCTATATTTAAAAATCTAAAATAATATGTACACATATTTAAAAATGATAAAAGTTAGTTTATTATTAAATATATTTACATAAACAATTATATGAAGAAAAAACAAAAAAAATTAATGAGTTTTTAAAAGTGGATTAAGTAAGTCATTAACTCAGACTAACAGAATCATTTCTAAAAAAACACGGCTAAACCATTTAAAATATACCCAGTCCAAGCCTAAATAATTGCTTGTCCTTTGGATAGACTTACAAGGAATCTTCAATCACCAGACAATGGGCTGCGTCAACATCCATTCTCTTTGCTGCTTCCAGAAATCTGAATAAAAACCCAGATTAAAAAGGAGGAAATATCATTATCTTCTTCTTCTTAAGATCTTTAGCACCTATGTGGGCTCAGCAAGAAAAAAGGACGAATAATGAATATATATGATTAAATTTGATTGCGTTATTTAGCATGAAAACAAGAGTTTTACAAGTCAGGGGCAGGCTTTCCAGATTTAACTTCATTGCTTCCAAGAATCACTGAAAATAACTCCTTCCAACCTATGTCATAGCATGGAACACAAACAGGAATCAAATACGCATTCCACGATCCATTTATCAGTTAAGGCAACGAAAATTTTAAAATAAGGCAAGAAAGGGGGAAAACTAAGAACCCGTAGAAAATTAGAAATTCCTTGATGTGGAGAGCATGAAGGGACATTCTTTATCTTGTTGCAAAAGTAGGGAATTATTTTCTTAGCTTTTTAAAAAAGGTCCATTACACACCAAAACTTTTATAAAAAGTGAGATGACAAAAATTTTAAAAGTGTTTGGTTTTATCATTTAAAAAACACTTTTTAAAAATATGCTAGTTTTTGGCCTAGAATGTAAAAGTGATTTTAAACACGTAAAAGTATTAAAAAGGACAAAGAAAGTATTTCTAAATTAGAATTATTTTACTAATAGAAGATTATTCTTACATACTATTAAAGTAAATAAATGGTTATCCAACCCATGAAGAGATCTTTAATAAATTTTAAATTTTATAAAAGAGTAGGTGTATGTTTATTTCTTTCCACTGGTACTTTTATGTAGATAAAATAATAGGGTATATTTTGAAAGTTACCAAATTTTTGAATGAAATGTCTTTGATGTAAAAATTTTGAATGGAGAAAAAATAATGTAATGTGATAGGGATAATTATAATGAATAAAGATAATAAAGTTAAAATAGATAAATTAATTGTATAAGCAGTTACGTAGAATGATTAAAAAGTAGAATAGTTGTCTAAGAAAATTTAAAAAAAATTAAAAGTAAGGTAATTTTGAAGAATAAAAAGTTTTTGATATAGCATGATATGCTCATAATCTAAAATTTAAGTAATCTTAAGCTATTTCTAAAATAAATTTATAATTTTTTTTGTAAGATGCTCTTTTAACAGTAAATATACGTGCAAATCCTTTCAACTAAAATGTATCATTTTTTACCAAAAAATAATAATATGTAATAATATGTGTTACCTTCATTCTATTATGATCTATAAAGTCAAATACACGGGAGAAATCCTAATGTAGTTTAAAAATGTGTTGGTTTTTCTCTTTATAAAACTATTATTCTATATATATATATATATTTAATTCATATAATAAATTGTACCATTTTTTATATATGCATGTATATTTTTTGGAATTTCAAGTATAGGAATAATTTAGTAATTTTCAAATGACTAAAATATTTCTACATTTAAATTTTAAAAATATATACGCATATTCAAAAATGATAGAATTTGTTTTATAAATTAAATACGTAGGATTATGGTTTTATAAAAAGGAAAAAATATTGAAAAAATACATTTTTTGGTTGGATTCATAGTTGCTCCAATGCATCAGATGTATAAAATAATCCATCTTCTTTGTATTATTACAATATAAAATTGTACGTATAAAGGATGAGATAAAAAAATACGTGGTTACATGGAAAAAAGAAAATTCTATATTCTCTATTTTTCTCTTGAGTAAGATAATGAGAAATTTTTTTGTTATTAAAACTTTTAGATCTTAATATGTAACGATACATTATATTTTATTGATAGGATTAGAACTGCAGTATAAATATTTAGAGAAAAAGCATAACATAACATTTTAAATTTAAATCCTTTGAAACATAAAATTTTTTAAGTAAATAAATCGATTAAAATTTATTAATAATTTTTACATGGTAAATTTATTTTAAAAATCTTAAAACGTAAAAAGGTATAGTATTCCTTTAAAGTCTCATCTAATTTAATATTTATCATCTGCAACACTTTATTTTTTATACCTAATTTTATTTTAAGTTTGAAATTCTATCATTATCCAAAAGTAGAAAATAATTCAGCCTATCAGAATGCATGAAATGTGGTTGAAGGGCATTTTCGTAAAGATTGGGTTTTGCTATTAGGAAAAGCATCAACAAGTGCCCATTGGAATAGTAAATAAAATAAGATCGATTGGGGTGCCAAACGGAGAATTAGACTGTCAGCGGGCATAGACAACCAGGTTGTGACTGTGCAACCAAGGTCTAAAAGTGTGTCAGACTTGGGATTGAGTTCATAAAGAGATTTGTGAAAAAGATCAAATTATCGGGCCCAAAAAAGTTGTAAAATGAAATACAGCTGTTAGATAAAACTGAAGACCTTTACGATGCGAGATCTTTGTTTCTATGTGTTCCTTGATAGAGTTGGAAGCAAGTGCAAATGGAATTCTGTGTTTATGGAGGTGATTGATGATGCGATTAGCACCTGGCAGTGGTTCTACGTCGGGCCACCTACAGCGGGAAGAAGAAAAACCATGCAAATCAGCAGGTTCATTTGAAGTCTTTAATTCAAATCAACGCACAAACATTGGCAAATACAGCAGTATCTTTTTATTTTTTTTATTATTATTATTATTTTTTAAGGTAAACTACAACAGTATCTTTAAGCCCTTGGAAAAGTGTTATGCATGCGGGTAGAAACTAGAAAGAGAGACTTGCCTGGCCACGTAGTAAGGCAGAATCTCCCTCGAAAACTCTTCCGGTGTTAGCGGAAGATCGTAATCCTTGACAATGGCTGCCGCACTTTCCTTGTGCATTTGTCCCAGCCTCTTCTCTTCCTTTGCATCATCCACCTCTCTCCCATATCTGGCCAGGAAGTCCTTGAGAACAGTCTTCGTAGCTTTCTCTGCAATAGGAGACGAGTAAAATTCAGGACACCAAACCCGACCCAACCCAACCGCTGAGACAGAAAAAACAGAACCTGAGTTCAAAAGGGTGCCGTCTAAATCCAAAATAACAGCCGCGATTTTGGTTTCAGGACTGAAAGAGCAGTGCTCTTGCCCACGCGTCCTCATAAATGAATGGCAATGAAACGAAGAGAGGTAAAACGGGTATTTGAAGAGCGAAACCGGATATCGAGGGCTGCAAGGACAGGGGTCGGGAAGCGGTTCTTATTCGAGAAGACGAATAGGATTTGGCTTGCCCTGACACAATCGAATTTTGCGATATGCTAACTTGGCTTTTGCCTGTTGTGTAGAAATCGTCTCTTGAAAGCCATCTATACCATCAGACGACGTAATTGCAAGCACTAACATGAAATCCTCTTCTTCGTGTAAGCATGCCTTTTTTACTCAATGTCACCGAAATTTATTCAACATAAGTTTCGACTGTGTGAGGTCGATGTGTCGATTAGGTTTCTGATTCGACGGACGGTTGGATTGGCGGTGATCTGTGAAACGCTATAGGGAAAAAGGAGGGGAGTAAGATGCAAGAGTGTGACGAGTTTCACCAAAACAGGATTCGCGTTGAGTGCCGCGGATATTCGCCGTTCAAATTCAGGTTGGTTGGTTGGTTGCTGCTGATTGCGTGCTACCAACGTCGACTGACCATTTCCGCGCCATTTCAACGGAACGTGATCCAATGATGCTCCCGGGAGCACGGATGCTTTCTTTCAAGTGCATATGCTTATTTTTTTAAAATTCTTTTACACAAATGCTCTCCTTCTCAGACTGCTGCGTCCGAACCGTTTCATACGGTGAGCGCGCTCGACTTGGACCAATGGCAAAGGATCACGGGCAATTCGGTGCTTGATTGGGATGAAGATGGATGAGTACTTAGGATAAAAGTGCATTGAAATTGGGTAAGTATGTATTGGAAAATGATATTGTAGGATCATTTTATTATATCTTATCTTAGGTTGATCCTAGCAATAAACAAGCGGACGAAAATTTTTATTTTTAAAAAAATTTTCTGTACAATTTTTTTCTTATCAGCGCACACTTTCTATCTTATTCTATAACTCATCCTACCTCCCACCTGATTCTGGACAGGTATCAGTGAGGCAGTGAACGAGAATCCCATTCCACAATTCTCATCGCGTGCGACATTGATGAGAAGGTTATCTTTTCTCAATTTACGCCAATTTCCTTTTTGGAAGTTTCTTTTGTTCCTGCGTTCCTCCCATGGAAATTGACACATGCCTTTTCCCAGTTTCGGCGCATGTTTGAACTTTCTGTTTCCCGAGTGGAGTAGAATGCGCCATGCGTTTCGTGCAATCTAATTCTACAGTTCTATTTTCCCTTTTATCAATGCTGGACTGCAGAAATGAACCAGCAAACTATGTAATTTCTATTTTATTTTATTAATGATACAGTTTGGGTATTTCTAAAATAAAATTTCCTAGTTTAGAATTACTGCAAAATTTCTCTTTTTTGAAGACAATTTTAGACACAGCACTAATAATTTAAATCCTTTCAATGTCAAAGTTTTTTATGGTTACATTCCGAAACTTGTGAATGTTTATGTCATGGTGTCAAACATGAATGCTCGGGTTAAGGAGTGTTTAACTTTGTAAACAAAAAATTTTCAATATAAACTTTTTTACTTTCCACAACTTTTTTATTTTAAGATTAGTTTATTACTTTTTTATGTACAGTTATGCAACTTTTCAATAATTCATAGACAACTGTCTACAAAGTTAATCTATTTTTCTTAAGTTTATTTTTTTAATTATTATCATTACTTCTGTCATATGACTCATATCACGATTATTTCTTTCATTTTAAAAACGCTGATGCCACTTAAAAACGACGAACACGAAAGTATCCCTGGCTTTACCTGCCCATTTAAATACACTCCCGCCGCTGCCAGCGACGCCCCCGCTTCCAAATCTCTGTTTCTCATGGTTTTCGTCTCCAGCAATACCCCGGCGAATCCCATCTCTCATTTCCTCATTCCGCAAACCCTATCTCCTCCGAATGTCAAGAAATCCCTCCCTTCCCCTCCTCTCGCTCTCCTCTCCCCCATTTCCCAAACTGCCGCCCTGACCGTAGCCTTAGACTCGACGCTTATTGTCACCGGCCCTTCCCGCCTCTCCGGCCACGTAGAAATCAGCGGCTCCAAGAATGCGGCTCTCGCAGTCCTCGCGGGCACCCTCTGTTGCTCCTCCGGGACTTCGCTCCTCCGCCGAATGCCGGATCTCCTGGACACTCGAACGATGGTCTCTATCCTCCGCTCTGTCGGAGCTCATGTAGAGGTATCGGATGAAGAGATCGCGGTTAATGCAGAGAAGATTCACTCCGTGGAGCCATGCCCGGGTTCTGTTGGGAAGATCCGGGCGGGTTTCTTCGCGGTGGGCGCGCTGGTGGCTCGGTTTGGAGAGGCTGTGATTTCCCTTCCTGGGGGATGCGAGATTGGGGCCCGCCCCATTGATCTGTATCTGGACGGGCTTCAAGCGCTTGGTGCCGAAGTTAAATTGCAGTAAGATCCTATCCTCGTTCTTTTGAGTGCTTATGAGCATCGTACATGCATTTTCTATTGTTGTTTTCTTGGTTACTGCTACTCTCTCGCAATGCATTGATTCCTGCATATGCATTTGGATTTGTGGTGCTAAAATGATCTGGGTGCTACATCTTCGATTGTGATTGCTTAACATTGACAAATACTTTAGACCATGTTAGGAGAGAGCGACCTCGAATTTTAGGTTATTTCTTCTTCTTTTTGCCAAAAGCAGGACTCTTTTTCATTCTGGAAGTTACATTTTGCATCAACTATCGTTTAAAATTTTCAAGTTCATTGCCTTTGCGAGTGGTCCAATGAGTTCTTGTAGGATGGTACGACGCTAATGAATGGAGCCTGTATGGGCGGCATGATCTTTCTATTGGCTGCCTGAATAATCCTGCTTGTATGACCTGTAGAAATATAGCGTTGCATTTCCCGAAACTTGAAGCTAATGAATGGAGCCTGTATGGGCAGCATGATCTTTCTATTGACTGCCTGAATAATCCTGCTTGTATGACCTGTAGAAATATAGCGTTACATTTCCCGAAACTTGTTTTAAATGCTATAACAGCAAAGCATAAGCAAGTCATGGTTAAAAACGACTGATGAAGCTTGTGTAGCTATATTCAACTTATAGGCACGTTCAAAGAAAGGTAAAAATACTGCTGTGGAGTCCAAAAATTCTGAAATTTTAACAGAAATATTTTTCAAATAACCAGTCAGGCAGTGATATTATGTCCATTCGTAAAGAATTAGTAGCATTGGAACATTGATTTGATGCTATGAAAATTTGTTGCAAGAATTACTTGTTGCTCTCATTTTCCTTACAGGAAGACTTTCCATTCTTATCAAGTCTTTTCAATGATCATTCTCCCTTAATCTTATAATTTTATAGAAGGGGACTGTGATTGATATCACATATCAAGTCTTTGAACGATCATTCCCCCTTAATGTTTATTAGATACAGATGGAAAATATCTTTGTTTTGCATCATCATTTGTGAGCCTTTTACCTTTTACCCTTTACCTTTTGCTTTTATTATGTCAAAAAAACGTGTGGATATCTAGAACTCTGTGAATGATATCTCCCTATCTTGTCTGATCCTGTCATTAGATGGAACAACCATGCCCAGTATTGCTTGATGAGACTCTAGAACATTGCAAATGTTTGAGTTTAGTCGCTGTGGCTATCTTCTTCCAGCTAACTCAATCAATGATGCATTCTGTTCAAAACCATAGGATGTCAATTTCACTCTTGCCACAATATTGAAATTCCACGATGTATTTGGATGTTCAATAGATTGAAAAGTTGGCAAGAAAATTTCATTTGAAAACACAAGGTTCTCTACTTGAATTACAACATATTTTTTTAAATGTTGGATTATATTTATTGCTTGTACTACAGTTTTGTCCTTCATGAGTAGTCCCTCTGGTTGGACCTTGCCTTTGTTTTCTTGATTTCATTCCTTATCATTCTTTAATATTGACTCTTAAGGCCTCTCTGTGAGCTTGCTGATCAGTGTGGATTTGTGGTTCTTACATGATTTATCATGCAATTTCTTTAGGAATGGAAAAATACATGTATGTGCTGCAAATGGCAGGGGACTGGTTGGGGGAAGGTTCCATTTCAGTTACCCCAGTGTCGGAGCAACTGAAACTCTCATGATGGCAGCGTCAATTGCAGAGGGAGTGACGATTCTTACAAATGTAGCCCAAGTATGATTCCAAGGAATGGAGGTTGATTGTGCAAGTTCCATTTTAGCAAGTTGGCACTAGGTCCATTTCTTCTTTTGCAGCTGAATATTTTCTGGGAAATTGAAATGGTGGTGGGCTGACTTCACCGCAGGAACCAGAAGTCATTGATCTGGCACAGTTTCTAATTGCCAGCGGAGCAATTGTAGAAGGAGCTGGAACAGGAAAGCTTGTAATCAAAGGCAGGAAGTGCTTGCATGGTACAGAATTCACAATAATACCTGATCGAATTGAAGCAGGTACACTTCTCGTTGCAGCAGCAATTACCCGCTCAAGAATTTCAATGTCCCCTGTCATTCCCCATCATCTAGCATGTGTAATGAACAAGCTTGTGGCTGCCGGTTGCAAAATCAGACATAAAGGCTCTGTTTTAGAGGTATGAACATTGCTATGTTTGTCTTCATCACATCTGTCCTTCTGATCTAAAAGCCTAGGTGCATCGCCAGGTGTCAGCTGTGCCTTCAACAGTTGGCTGTGATCTTCAAGGTTTTCATTTTAGAACTAGTCCGTATCCTGGGTTTCCTACAGATCTTCAACCCCAGTTTATGGCATTGCTTGCAACTTGTTGTGGCTCCTGCATTGTGGATGAAACAGTTTTTGAAGCTCGCATGTCTCATGGTGTGTAATACCCTCATCTCTTGAAATTCTCTGTTTAGCAATCCTGTTTGTTTTATATGGTGTGTTGCAGCATGATCCCTACAGCACATTACCCAACAAAGGCAGACAAAGCCTCTGCAGTATGTTCTACAGGAGCCTGTACTTTTACAGTATTCTGGGATATATTAAAGCTCTATAAAAACGCCTGATTTCCACATTGTAATCAACTTTCTTTGGTTATCATGAGCTATTCATTCATTTACATTCTTTTCCGTGAGAATGGCTGCTTTATTGTTTTCTGTGGAACATAGGCCAATTGTGTCTTGAACATGAGATAATACGTGTAAAATACTTTGACACCTTTTTTGTTGTAGCAAAAAGATAGACAAAAAAAGAAACAAATAAGCAGAATTTTCTAATTAATGTCTTGTTTCTTCAGAGTTGCCTGATATTTCGTAGTATTTTCTCTAATTTGCATAAATTTCTATTTGGTGTCCTTCTTACCAGCCTTGTTGCCTAATATTTTCTAGACTTTCTTCAACTTCCAAATTTTCTCCTCACTAACTATTCCTCAGCATCATTGTCGTTTCGTTTATCATTGGACGCTTACTAATAGTATTTGTCAATTATGATTTCCTGCCTCCCTTATTCCGCAATAGTAAAAGAGTTGCAGAAGCTTGGAGCAAGAATTCAAGTTTGTGGCAGCTCAGCTGTTGTCCATGGGAAAGGCTGCTGGAGGTATGCTCGAACTCTGACCATGAGTTTCTGACCTGGACTTACAAACATCAACGTATCCTCTGATCCTTTTATTGGGAATATGCCCATCACTTTTATGTTTTGGAAATCAGTCATAGTAACATGGGTTTTCTTTTTTCCTTTCTAGTTACCTTCGTGGTTCTCAGGTAGCGGCACATGATTTGAGAAGTGGGGCTTCACTAGTATTAGCAGGAATGGCTGCAGAAGGAACTACAGAGATTGCTGGTGCTGCTTATATAGACAGGGGTTATGAGAATTTGGAGACGAAGCTCAGGTGTGTGGGAGCTGACGTTAAAAGAAAACTGCAACTCAGTAATCAGGATGTTGTATGTTGACCAAATAGAAAGCAATTGACAGCAAGTCATGCATGTTGGGAGCCTTCTTTGTTCCTAGTGGTTTGAGGCACCTAGTAACAGTCTCTGTCATTATGGCGAGAGCCATGTTACAGCAGGAGGAGAAACGCACGCACGCATTCATTTCTTGAGGTCGCCAGTTGCAATCTGCAGGGGCCATCCAAACTGCCACATTCTGCTGGCACTGACGACATCGTTTTAGGATCATCTCTCTTCCTTGCCTATGTGCGAAAGATTAGCCAATTTATTTTATTTATCCCTAACCTGCAGATTTCTTGTTATTGTAGTGTCATGCGGATTGTAGCTCTGCGGGTGAGTTCTGGGGAGAGCCGGTTGTGGTCTTGCAGATTTTAGCCTTTGTGACGAAGGCATGGGCAAAAGATAAAATATAAAATATAAAAGATAAAACAACCCTTAGAAGTAACTTAATAACAAACATTGTGGTTTGACATCTGTGTGTGAGTAGCCTAAGCTCCTAATTTCGAGTTTGAGCTCGATAGTCTTCATTCACAATTGACCAAAAAAAAAAAAAAAAACAAATATGCTATTTGAAAGAGAATTTTTAAGTAAACAGCAAAGATGATGAGAATATACTCTGTATGTAAATGAGGAAAATAACCAAGTTATCAACGATAGAGCCATGATGATTTTGTTAGTCGAAAGTCGCGCGACAGGATAGTTGAAGATTCTGCCAGTCATGCTAGAACAAAAGGTGTGTAATTTATACTTAGGAATTATAAGAAATTTCATGCGATCTTTGTTTGATAGTGCAACGATTTATGATTAAGCAGTTGATATTCGTATAAATTTACATCGACCTAGGAATGTTATCCTTAATCGTATATGTTTCGATGGAAGACAATTAATTTACTTAAAAATAAACATTTCAACCTTCAAAATAATATTTATTTAGGGATTTATGCTGTGGCTCACGACTTCCAGCTGTGAAAGATGCGACATAAATTTTATAGCCTCAGCCGCCAAACTTCGCGCCAACCCTCATTTTCACCCGAGCGTAGAGACCGGCAGTAAGACAAACTCCCCATTAGCAATATATACACATAACGCAAGAATTGCCGGATTCCTTTGATCTTTCTGGTCTTGATACTTTCTAATGCAGATAGGCACCTAAATGTAACGGTTAGAATGGAGCAATTGAGGCTAGCGTAATCATCCACGATAAGCCTAACAAGAATGCAATTCGAGCTTCTAGAAAACTGCACATATGGCTTAGTTGAAATAATAGGGGCGTTAGAACGGGGACTGAAGCACAGAGCAATTGGTAGTCATGCTCAACAGGCAATTTTAGAAATAAGCACCTGAAAATTGGTCTGAATGGTGTATCATACATTGGAATTGGCTTTAGAGCCATAGCCAGCCCTAGGGTTCACACACAGCACAATCTATAGTCGAACACAAGTAGGTGATAAAATAATTTGCATATTTGGGCATGCCAATCACCGTTTAAATCAATTATACAACAACATACGCGGGGGAGAGAGAGCGCGCGCGCATTAGCATAGGTCTTCTGCTCTGGAGCATTCATTAGAAACCCCTAATGCAACCACGCCAGTCTGAAATCCATTTTTCCCCTTTCCAAGCCCTACTATGTCACTAAAAGACCACACAGGGAGCAAGGGACAGCCATCAGAACAAACCCTTTTATGAAATGGAAAATAATTTTAAAAGCTAAAAATTCTCAACATTCTTCTCATTTCACAAGAGGCTGCTCTGTTACTGCCAGGTCACTGCAAAACAATAAAACATTAAAATGTGAAAAACAGGATAACACTATCATCTCTCCCTAGAACTGCCGATGAAAACTGTGTGTGTGTGTGTGTGTGTGAGAGAGAGAGAGAGAGAGAGAGAGAGAGAGAGAGAACCTCTGCATCATTGCCTCCAATGCCTCTGGCAGTGCTCTCTGCCTTCTGTGCATCCTCTACTGTCATCATTGACCATAAACAATCCAAACATCAGCAAGCAACATCTGGCTGTCAAGTATGCTATAAACAAAATCTTCAAGCAACACTGAGTCCTGGCTACAGATTTGGCTCCTCTAATCATATTGCAGGAATAAGAAACAAGACCAAAAGCAAACCAAAGGGGCAGGCCCACAACAAAGGGAACAACATTTTCTTTGTCACCTGCATCCTTCAGGATGTAACCAAGGAACGACCTCAAACTTCAGCCCCAGCAACATCAATAGATCATGCCAAATCCTCACTCCTGATTAAAACCCCAACTATTGCAAATTTATCCTCACTGGTCTTTACTCTTTTGTATATACCAGTGACATTAATGTTCCACTAAATCTTTCATGACATCCTAATCATGGCCATCGCAACCCAAATGTGACTTCTTTTCTCTAGCCAGGCCGTGCTCCATCTAGTATGCCACCAGATAATTTCCAGAAGCATTCCTTCCCAGTCCCAACAATAAAAGTTTTGACGTGACTTCTTTTCTCCAGTCACGCTTCTTCATCTATATGCAGCCAGACAATTTCCAGGTGCACAAAAAACTAGCCCCAAAATTTACACACTTCAACACATCTGAGATGTGCCACTTTCACATACATGATTGATGTCGTAAATCACAGGTGCAATGTGCATATACTTGGCCAACTACAGTGAAAATTATAAGCCTAACAGGCACAGCATTTTATTTTGGAACGAAGACTAATGTTCTACAAATCAAACCACTGATTGGAATGATCCATCACACAGGTCTGTTCAAAATGGCTTGAACCTTGGTTAATACAGGATTAAACGTATAATATAATTATGAAATTATAATATAAGAACAAAATTTGATATCATATATAATTATACAACTATATTTTTCTTTTTTATAGATGAAATAATTGATGAGGCCAACTCCTAAATAGTCTGGGTTGTTCCACCATGTTCTCCCATTGGAGATACCAACCCAATGGAAAATCTGTAAAGCAAATGCAAGACATGCCATCTAACAAAAGCTATGGACTGCTGAGGAGAGGGACAATTATTTTTTAAATGAAAAAAAAAAATGCTGAGGAATTAGACTTTGACTGTCAGCTGACTCCACCTTACATGTGAAATTCCCATACAAAATAAAAATCCATCAACTAGACCACCAAGAAATAGTGTTGAATGTCCTACATAATGATATAATACACTCTCAACCAGCCGATCACTAAGAAGCCAGTTCAATATAGTCCATTCCTTCTCTTCTGTCATTTTATAGTTCTGTAAAACCTTTCCTTATTAATTTGTGGTTTAAAATTGTAGCCCAGACTAAGCAGTATGTAGCTTCATAGAAATCAGCCTGGCTTGCCTAGTCTTTTGAAACATTGACCATAAATGACAGCACTTGTCGTAACCACCAGTATCCTCATATAGTTGTTGCCGTTGCATCAACCGAGCCTTATCTCAACTATCTCAGGTCAGCTGACTCATGAACCATTTTCTGTGTCGTGCAAGGCAACCATTTTCTCTCGTAACCACCAGTATATCCCTACATGTTTGTATCCACAGCTTTGGTAGGGGAAAAAATTTTTAGAATGAAAAGAAATCAACAAAAAAGATGGACATGGAGAACAAGAAGTAAATGAAAGCCCCAGCAAAAACCCCTGCAACTCCTACAAATGGTCATCTCATACAGTCGTATCTTAAAAATAATGCAAAACAGTTACATCCTAAATAGGAGCGGCATTCCCCAAAATCCAAGATCCAAACATTGCAGGTTTCATCCTTTTTTACAAGCTCATATCCACAGGTAGGAGACCACTCATCTTCATAAAATTAAATGACATAAACACACACACACACAGAGAGAGAGAGAGAGAGAGAGAGAGAGAGAGAGAGAGAGAAATACAAATACTAACATTGTTGAATGAAAAATGCAAATGAAATGTTTGTTACATACTTCAGCCCTTTCCATTTTCTTTACCATAATAAGAACATCAAGAGGATTAGGATTGCTCCATTTGAATATTCAGATCAGCCACACCATAAT
Organism: Annona squamosa; assembly: GCA_035584095.1. Taxonomy (NCBI): domain Eukaryota; kingdom Viridiplantae; phylum Streptophyta; class Magnoliopsida; order Magnoliales; family Annonaceae; genus Annona; species Annona squamosa. The sequence goes on along the minus strand of JAXCLR010000001.1, from coordinate 90,765,008 downwards.
TGAATAAATACCAGAAATTGAAGCTTTTAACCCAGAAAAAAGACTGTGATAAGCTTCAAATAACTGCACAAACTCATACATTACCTCCATCCTCTGGAATGTCAGAAGTCCATAAAGTCAGATTGTCCCTCAAAAGCTGCATGATCAAAGTACTATCCTTGTAAGATTCTTCACTCAGGGCATCAAGTTCGGAGATGGCTTCATCAAAGGCTTGCTTAGCAAGATGGCAGGCCCTGAGAAAAAGATACAACCCTTTCAATTTCCAGATGATGTAAGACATTTCACAAACTTGAAAGGATATCAGGCCCTCCAATGTTTGGTGTACCTTTCAGGGGAGTTGATGATCTCATAATAGAACACTGAGAAATTAAGTGCTAGGCCCAACCGTATTGGATGTGTAGGGGATAGTTCTCCCTCAGCTGTGCTAGAAGCTGTCTGCAGGAGATTAGAAACAGAGTTATGCCAGCGCAGTACAAAACATGTTACCTCTTCTCATTGGTTACATGACAAAAGAAGGCTAGGAATAAAAAATAAAGAATGTGACTGAACCTTCAAAATCAATCAGCAATAATGAAATTTGAATAACAAAATGACTGGCAAACCCAACAATTTAACATGAGAAAAGCTAACAAACTCGACAGGAGCTGGTGGGGGGGGGAACAGTTTTTTTTTTTTTTTTTATTTGATTTAACCAGCATGATGTCATGTCCCCTCGAGAATTTTTATCGGCAAAATATGCTTCGCTGGCCGCCATTTGTTCTATAACCACAAACTATGCGCAAGTTTCTGTGAAGTTCTTAAGAATTTATACTGCTACAAATAATCAATATGATAAAACCAATTTTTTTCCCTAAAGAACAATATGAAGAGAGAGTATTAATCTAGAGATGTTACAAGTTGTTCTTAGTATATTTCATCCAACCAATCTCCTTTCAAGATACGCATAGAGCGTTAATTCAAAATTAATTTTAATTCAAACTCAAGACAGTAAACAAAAGAACTTTAACGCTATTACCTCGTATGCTTTCAATGACTGATCCGCGGCCTCTTTCTTTTCGCTTCCAGTCTTGAATTCTGCGAGATAACGATAATAATCCCCCTTCCTGCAACCGAACAGCCAAAATTATCAAACCGCTAAATACTCTTCCGCCAGTCCAAACCGCGCATAGAAAATAACCCACTCACATCTTGTAGTAAAACACCGTCGACTCCCCCGCCGACGCCGAAGGAATGAGATGTTCATCAATCACAGTCATTATGTCATTACAGATGCCTGTGAGCTCCGATTCCACCTTCTGCCGGTATTCCCTGATCTTCTTCACGTGGTGGTCGTTTCCCTTTCCTTCCTCTTTTTGCTCGATCGAGGAGAGAATCCTCCAAGAAGCCCTCCGAGCCCCAATCACGTTCTTGTATCCGACAGAGAGCAGATTACGCTCCTCCACAGTTAATTCCACATCGAGCTTAGCAACTTTTTTCATCGCTTCCACCATTTCTGCACCAAGAGAGGGAAAATCACAAAGATCAGACAAAAACCCTCAACATGGCACGAATCGGAAGGGAAAAGTACACCCGAAAGCGCACCATCGTAGCGCTCGGCCTGCTCGGCGAGCTTAGCAATGTAGACGAAGTTGCTGCGTTCGCTGGAAGACGCCATTGTAGATCAGAGCGAAGCGAGGGTCGTCGAAGAAGATTTCGACAGAGTGGGAAGCGACAGGGAGAGTTTCGGTGACGACGACGGACCCATAGACCGGCTAGGGTATTTATGGCGAGGGCGAAAATCCAGGGACAGTCGCGCTGTTCTGGGCGCATTTCACCCAGCGCCGAGATCGGTGGCTACATCGATCATCCGTACAGAATCCAGACCGTCCATTTGCTGACGTGGCCGTGATTTTAGTTTGCAGCTGACGTGGCTTCTTCCTTTCATCGCAGCCGCTCAACAGACTCGCAATATCAATCAGCAGCACTGAATCACTGATCTGATGGTGGGCTCTTCCTGGAATAAGATGGGCTTTTTTTATTCCATTGGCAGTTCTTTTTAAAACGTACGCCACCCCACGCTTTCCGTTCGAAACTCATAACAATCGAGATGGCTGTTGGCAATCTTTAGGGGCCATTCAAACCGTTGATATGTCTGGACGGCCACGATGGTCTAAAAAGCCCTATATTCGTTGGAGGTTTAACGCGAGCTGAACAGCTTGATGTGCGGAGTGTGGATGTCACTGTCATGAAACGTCCGTCGACTGTTGGCTGCATGATTCCTTTGCGGCCTCCCGTCTCAAGTGGGCGTTGACGTAGACAGATTCCCCGCGATTGACGGTGCCAATTCAACCACTACGCTGATCTTTGTTATTTTTGGCAATAGTATCGTTAGGTTGCAATATCCTCTCTTTTTAAGAAAATCCTGGCGTAAAAATAAAGTGGCGAAAAGGAAAATGATATATAAGATTCCATGGACGTCTGTTTTTCTTTTTTCTTTTTTCTGTTTTTTTCCCTCCACTGATGAGAATGGACATGTATCGATATAACGAATACTCTCTGTCTTTGGGATCCGTAATAGGAATCAACGGCATGGAAGAAAGAAAATGCAAGCAACTTTCTCGACGTCTGAGTTAGTTTTGTGAGTCGAGACGTTGGCTTATACAAGCGGTTTTTCATACCTAACACTATAATTTGCGCCAAATTACATGTGTATTCTTTAGTTCACAAAATTATAAAATATCATGAATATTTATATGAAATTGCTACTATGTCTTTTTCGTAAAGTTTGCTCTAACACAGATAAATTTTTTAACTAATGATGAAAATGCTCCTCTGAATATATATTACAATAAAATTGATTAATTGCTTATTTTCAAAATTTGCGAAAACCATTGCAAATAAAAAAAATATATCATACAATAAAAATACCTGCAAATAAATATTTCTAATATAAGAAATAGCACTAATAATCAATTTATTATTAATATAGATATATTCTAACTGTTGTTGATAGAAACTTTAAGTAAAAAGACGCTTTCAATTTCATATGTTTTAAAGTCTTAGATAAATTTTTGAAACTAAGAAATAACATTTTACAATTGTGTGAGAATAACAGATACACCATTATTGCCCAAAATTAGTAGGTATGAATGCAAAAAAAAGTCAAGGAGTCTACAACAAGATTCTGACGTCGCAATAAGGTCAACCAATTCATATTTCTAATCTCTTTTTCAATCATTTAATCTTTCTATTGATTTTTGTACTTTTTACAACACGTTCATATGTTACCAAGGAAAAAGAAATATGAACCTACTTTGGTGCAATTGGTATCACATGTGGATGTCGATGATTCAATTCCTATCATCTGCAAAAATGCAAATGCAATTGAGCAGCTAACATTTAGCAGAAAAAAAATAAAAAAGAAATGCTTTCTTCTTTTTCACTTGATTTTCACATTATTCTTCATAATTGAATTAATAATTTTGATTTACATTTTTCGAGACAAAATAAAATGATTTTTTTACAAATGTAGTTAGTAGGGCATTAGAATATCTTATGACGATAGCACTAAAGTAGGCTTGTGATGCCTTTATAATCTCAATTTGTTCAAGGAACTTGGTGATAAAAGAAAACATGAAGGCTCTGAAATTGAAGACAAATCTGAATAATAATTACGTAATATCGATCACAATTTAACATGAAGCTTAAGACACTCCGAGAACACAAGACAATGCAATGTTTACAAGCAAAAGGTGGCTTATTTTAAGTAGATTTCCAAATCTCCGATCTTCATTTGCCAGCATTATGTCAAATTTTGAGGAACAATTAGAAAGGAATAACATGCAACTACTTGAATAGAGCAGTCACCAAAAGTCATGTCATAACTCTAGCGAAAAGTATTCCAAATCCATAAAATAAATAATAGCAAGTTGTAGGAACTTAGTTAAGCTTGTTTGGTGATGCAAATTGCAATCCACAATCTGTACTTGTTAGAAAAGATAGTCTTAGACGTGCATATGTGCTTTTATATATCAATTCAATGAAACCTAATCAGAAGCCCATTGCTTCATGTTCTCCCCAAAAGTGTTAAGATTCTAGTACCTTATATATATTCTTTCTTGATGGCATTGAGTTGCAAAATTGCTTCATAAAAGGTTTGCTCGGTGGGCCATAAGGCCCTACAGTATTATGTATGACATTAAGTAAAGTCCTATAGTATTAAGCATGATATTATGTGCTAATAAAAAATAATAATGCAATATTTGGTATAGAAAACAATTGTAGTTGAGATCTAAGACTTCTACCTCATCCTAATACCTCAGCAAACTTCTACCTTCACCTTTGGTGAGCCCAACGACCCTTAAAGTTGAAAAGTCAGAGTTGTAACTACATCAGTTCATCATTCATTAAACATGTGCTACTTGCCTTCCTCTTGCATGCTTGAAAAAAGAAGTTATAGTGGTCAATTCCTCTTTCTAGCCCTGCTTTGTCCAAATTGTAAAATTTAGACACTCTCTTAACACAAATTGCTTGCAGATGGTGAGTCATATCAACAAACCATTCCAGTAAACTCTTGGTTTCTTGAAAAACCGTTTAATCCATTATTATATTCAATTATATGATGAAGTCTTCATTGAACCATGCTATCAAAGAAATTGTGTTATATAAACTTAACAACCTTAAGGGGTTTTCTTTCATTATTTCACACCAAGAATGATTCCTACAATCTCACTCTAATATTTTCCTCCTACTTCTAAGATTTGTTCTTTTCCTAAGTTAGGGATACTATTATGCTTATTTTTCTCAGTTCATGGAATCGCCTTTCTCATAATTTTTAGGAAGACATCAGACTCTTCAAGCCTTCTATTTCTATGTAAAATTTGTCATTCAAGTTCATTTTAATTCTACTTTATTTTTGGTTTTTTTGATGTACCCATCCTAACCTCCATCAATCCTAATAAAAACAAACAAATAAAGAAATGTATTAAAGATTGAGAGCTTGTGTGGAGATTTCAGGACATCATAATAAAGACAAAAAGGTTCAGTAAAGACTCCATGCAGTAGATGATGGCTCTTCCTATACTCGGGTAGAAGCAACCTAACTTAAAGAGATTGTTAAGAGTTTAACATGATTAGCAAAAATGTACGAAAAGGGTGAAATGCTTGTTGAATTGATAATGTCAAACAGACCACAAGTAGAAATTTCGATATTTTTACTTCTAAGTACTCGAAAGAACAATCAATAACTATGAGTATTGGTACCCGGTAAATTTTTATTGCCATATCTGCAAATTCGTTTCTCTTTTCCCCACAACTAACCTCAACAATGTACCAAAAGTAGTCACATTTCCTGTAGCAAAAACTTCCAATTAAAATTTTCTTAGACTTGTAATGTCTTAGGAACTCTTATAAAACATCAAACTTTTGTATTATATATTCAACTTTATATTTTATGAAAATAAAAGTATTTAATAAAATAATTTATATTTGACTACAAATACAATAAAAAATTTTAGCCTATAGATTATTGTATTTTATACTAGTTGTAACAAAATTTTTAATTTAGTTGTAAAAAGATGACCGCTTTTTATAATATTTTATTGTTGATGTAGGACAAAAAGTTCTAAGGGTGCCCTTGGTAAAAGGTATAAAAAAAGTGAAAAAAATTCATAGAACTTTTTTTTTAAAAAAAATGATTAAAATTAAAAAAGAATAAAAATAAAATAAATCCAATAGTTGTATGAAAAGTTTTAAAAATATTAGAATATAATAAATAGTGGAAAGATAAGATAGCCCAATAGTTATGTGGTTAGTTACTATCTCTGGTAAACAAATTCAATCAAAGAAAATTTTATCAATTACATCCTATATTATTTTCTCTTCAATCATTATCTGTTGGTCCCGAGTTAATGGCAAAACCCAAGAGGGGAGGGGTGAATTGGGTTCTTAAAAATTCTTTGGTAAATTAAATCTTAACCCCTTGAAAACTTAATCCCCTTTAACAAATAGAGAGCAATGAAATAATGAAATCAATGAAGTAGACAGTAGGCAAGATTTATAGTGGTTCGGGCAACCTCTCCCTACTCCACCCTTCCAAGCTCACATACCGTTGTGACTTGAGTTCCATTATGTATTCCGCGAATACACTTAGAGTCTCCGCTCTCTTCTAGATTCTAGCTCTA
>JAXCLR010000001.1:90742525-90757951 GCA_035584095.1 Annona squamosa | reverse complement strand
TCTATACAAACTACCCTACTTTTCAATCATTTTTACACAACTACCCATACAACTAACCTATTTATTTTAACTTTATTTTCTTTACTTTTCATCATTACCCATATTATATCACATCATTTTCTATTAATTTGACAAATTTTACCCCAAAAATTTTTCATCAAAAGTTTTACCTCAAACCAAACACACCCATAGCCTCTTTTCCTCCATACTCGCACAAGATGGAATCAGATACGCTGCAATCAACGCCAGAGCTTCGTTGCAGAGGCTCTCTCCAATTTGACTTTACTGCTATACTCCTCCCTCCGGTTCGGATGACTGTCGGTCAGAAGCCCGCATCCTCCCTGGCTCGATTCAAGCGCCGGTAGCGACGATCGCCTCTGGTTGATCAAGTGCTTGTAGCCGCCGATGAGGATATTCCTCTCCTCGGCGTTCAGCTCCCCGCCGAGTTCCACCACCTCCTTCATTTAATTCACCACATCTAAAGCAAAAGGAGTCGCTAAAACCTGAAAATCCATGTAAGGAATGGATCGACATAGAGGAGGAGACTAAAGGGATTTCAGACCTTGATAGCACTCTGCTTGCTCTGTGACCTTCGCGCGGTAGACGCGGTTCTGTCGTGCTATGGAAGAAGGTGAGAAAGAAGCCATGGAAAGCATGATTTTTGAGCAGGGTTGAGAATCTACCGAAGAATGAAGATCGACATAGAGAAAGGTGGGACCCGAGAAGAGCGAGCGAGTATTTATAAATAGGTCGGGCGGGAAGCCAAAAAAATGCGTATAAGAAGCGAGAACGCGACAGTGCGCGAAGTATAGCTGGCAATTGGAGATTTTAAGCAAAAAGACAAAGATGAATGGTACAGTAGCTTGAGTTAAAGCAAATATTTCGCTTAACTTGCTTTAAAAAAATAATTTATATTTCATATTTTATTATTTTCTTCTTACACTTATTTATTTAAGTGTATTTAACATATAAATCAAAATTTATCATTTTTGTACCCACGTATTTTTAAAAATTTTAAATAATTATGTATATATATGTATTGAAAATACCCATATTTTTAAAAATCTCAAATATATAGGCATATTTAGAAACGGTAAAACTTAATTTATATATTAAATACACTTAAAGAAACAAGCGTACAAAAAAAAATATTACAAATGAGTTTTTCAAGATGAACTATTTAAAATATTTGCTTAACCCGAACTAACAATATCACTTCTTGAAAATATACTTGATCCGCTACTGAAATTAATCAGGCATTAATTTAGATGGTTGAGTTGTAAAATAGATTAAATGGAGACATTAGCTTATGCACAAAGCCTCATAAATAGTTAGGCATGGTCCAAAGGCTATATGTATCCTCTAGAAATGTAGGAACACAGGACCCATTGAAAAATATTTTTAAAATTTTTATCAAAATTCGGTAGAGAGAAAGGAAATTGTTAGTGACTTTTGAGTGGAAAAAAAAACTAAGGGCGTGTTTAGCAATGAGAAAAAAAACGTTAAGATAAAAATTTTTAATTTCTATAACTATCATATTTTAAATTATTTTTTACATTTTTCTATTATTTATTTAAAAATTTTATCATTTTCCAAATACACCCTAAAAATAGGGCTTTTTTCCAATCACACCAAGTAGTTAATAATGGCTGTCAATGAAAGCGCCACCTGCGGTGGTAAATATTAGAAGTGCCCCGTACATCTGATCGACACACTCAATACATTTGCTCATTTACATGGGTGTTCAATATCTTGTCGAATATATTCTCACCAAAAAAATAAAAAAAAAATCTTGTACGATAACACCAGTTATTCATATGAAACAAATTATTAGCCCTAAAAAGATTTAGAGTTTATTTGGGAATAGATAAAACTAAAAGCAGAAAAAAAAAGGAATAAAAAAATTATTTTTGAAAAGTGAGAAAATAATGTTTATGATACGGATAATAACCAGAAGTACATACAATAAATTTAAAATAGGTAGCGGAAAATATGAAAAAATGTTGAATGGACTAGCCCTGTTGCCCACACTAGTCAGAAAATATCATTCCTAAATCTAGGCCCAAAAAAATTCTAAGACAGCAACCAACGCAAAGACGTAGTTGTTTGCATTGAAGGCATTATGCCCATCGGTTCCAGGTTCCAATCTGGGACGGACAGCACATGTCGGAAAAAACCAAACAAACAACGACAGCAGCAGCAGCAACAACAACAATTTAAGACATGCAATCCCTGTTCTTGCGGTCGCATGTGCTGCTATCGTCCCGTCTTGCGACACCAACAATTCAATGCTGTCTAAGACGAGGAGAGACTACCGATGGGACCAGACGCCCCTTAGTAGTATGATTAAAATTAAACTAATTAAATCTTGTTGGTCAAAAGCTCGTCAAATTATAACTGCAGAGAAGAATCCTAAATTAATTGAACAACAATCATGGTTTTGAGTCAGAAGCATCGATCCAATGCTCCCATTCCAGAGACCCGGCTAAAACAAGCCCTTTTCACATGCCACCACATTTTTGTTTTCACTTTCAAAATTCAAAAAGAAATGATTAAAAAAAAAAAAAAACAATCCAAAAAAAAAACGAAAATTTTGCATATATAGAAAGTTCGTACTTCTCATCAAAAAAAGAATTTCCTACCCGGGCCCACATATGGATGCCAAAATTAAAAAATAATAATTATAAATAATGGCTCCCAAGAGCATTGGATCGGTACTCTGGAATTAGTATCATCAGAAATGCCTTCCATTGCAGGGTTGAACGCTTGAGGAGGTCAGAAAAGCCATTAGATTTCGGAGGATCGCTTGTATGCTTATTTTTAAGCAAGGGGGCCGCTAATAACGGAAAATCACAGACTTGACCTTTGATCACTACCGTCTTAAACAGCAGGTTTGTTAAGTACCAAGGCCTATACCCTACAATATACGAGAAATCCGAAGGAATGTTTTAATTAATTAATTTTAATGAGCAAAGAAAAAAATCAGATCTACGTAAATTGCATTTCACATGGATGTTTATATTACAAGATGATACAACATGTAAGGAAAGCCTCACGCAAAGGCTAACTCATAGGCTTGCAGGAATGCAGGGACTGGATTCTTGCTGCTTAAGACTGTCTGCAACATGAGTCACGACGCCAGCACCGGCATTATGCAGCCATTCACTTTTCACCTGAATCGACAGCTCCAACTCATAGGCTCGCAGGAATGCAGGGACTGGATTCTTGCTGCTTAAGACTGTCTGCAACATGAGTCACGACGCCAGCACCGGCATTATGCAGCCATTCACTTTTCACCTGAATCGACAGCTCCATCTTAATCAAAGAAAGGAAGGAGAATGCAAATGGGAGAGTGATAAATAAATGCACTATATTCCTTAAAAGAACCAGAAAGCTGGACCATACATGAATGTTGTTGTGAGCGAAGAACGGCCAGAGTGCTGAATGAAAGCTGACGTCAACTTTCTTCCATCCAACCCTTTGCAAGCCACGTATCATTTCCTCTGATCAATCAAACACAAAGGCAAACAATAGAATGGTGGCAAAGATAAGTGTCGCACTTTGAAGGATCGACAAGCATAAGCGAGCTTCTGTTAGCTTTCACTACCGTCTATTAAATCATGATATTCTGTTGTGTTTTGTGTGCTGGGCATAGTTTGTGCAGCCTCCTTTGCCTTGGCAGCTTCAGGAGGGAAATGAGGCCCTTCGGATGACACCGGGGGACAATATTCTACATCCACAACATGTTTGTAGCCATCCAAAGAGCGTCGAGGTGGCTGCATTTTTAACCACATAAACCCAGTTAGTCGGAGGGGAGGAGGAGAGGGAACAAGTCCATTTTATTATCTGCAAGCTGCTGTATAAATATTTTGTTGGATTATGATTTCTTTTAATTTTGGGTGTGTTTGGTTGCCTTATTTTTTAATCATTTATTCATATTTTTCTATAAACTACCCTATTTTTTCAATCATTTCCACACGACAAACTTATTTATTTTAATTTTATTCTTTTTACTCATCATTATTATCCCTACTATATCACATTATTTTCTTCCAATTCAAAAACTTTTCCACCAAAAACTTTTTATCCAAAAGTTTTATTATTTTCCGAACACACCCTTTGCCAATAAATATGGACCCAAGTATTTAATCACATACCAAAATCTACAATTTTTGAATGGGCATATATATTTTAAAATTTTCATCCGCCAAAACTATTGGTTTTTTAAATTTCCAAAAAAATATACATATCCAAAAAAATATAAATTTTATTATAGGAATTAAATACACTTGGGCCTACATTTTCATGAAAAAACATATATGTGCCTAGGCTAACAGGATCATTAGCTCATTACTCATTTTTATTACACATTGAACTCATTATGTGCCTAACATATGGCCCTAAATCTGTTCATGTATACAAGCTTTGTCAATGAGAAGATCAGAAGCTCAAGCCGTGTAAAATGCATGTGAAATAACCTTTGTTTAATAGGTCTCTTGATAGTGTATTTTCGACCATGAAAGTAGCATGCAACTGGACCTCAGGCGTGCAATTGTTATTTACAAGTTTCAAAATCAATTCTAATTTGAAAACTTTTTTCAAATTTTCTAGGGGGTTAATATACTTCAAGATTTGAGGGGGTTGGAATTGCCCACCTTCAGTTCCATGTAGATCCACCCTGCTGTAGATGGTGGTTAAAACATTCAACCTATAATACATCCGTGCACTGATGCACCCTGCCCCCCAGCACTCCACCCACACCACCCTCTTGATATGCCAATTTCATACGCATGGATAAAGTTTTTCCTTGCTGATGAACATGGATATGTGCCTTGTTTTACTGCTTTTAGAATATATCCTTTACTTAGCCTATTAGAGCCTCATTTCCGTTTGAAATTTGACTGAAACACATAAGCCTATCCTGCTATCAAATGAATCAAAATTGAGTACAAATGAATAATGATTCATTTTAAATTGACGATATCAGGAAGTACAGCTTAGGAGGTATAGGAATGATCACCTTAACAAGTTCTGTTTCTCTCCTTATTGAGGATGTTCGCCAACCAACCATATCTATATGATTGTCAAGAAAACTTTGCAGGAGAAGAGAAACAACATATGGATACCACAAAACATTATAATGTGATCGGCACATGAGCGCACACAGAAAACACATGTATACAAGCTGTACCTATGGTAGTGATCCAGTGTACCTAGGACAATTGACATCTTAGTACTCCATTCTTGTTTGGGCCACCACAATGCACAAAGTGAGATTCACTTTCAACCATTAAACATGGCGTAGGTTTAACAAGAATTCAAGAAATATCTTAATCTAAGACCAGATAAGTAGCAGCAATGGAAACACTTGAAGTAAATATTTGTGCAAAGGTCTCTAGTTAGCTGTGGGATTCCAAAGGTTGTGCTCAATACAAGGCTCTCTAAATCTAATGACAGCCGAATAAAAAGAATGGTCAATGTAAATAACTAACATATTTTTATGCACACTTGTGTTCCCAACGACCTGTCATATATAGTTTTCCAATGATGATAATATCCGGGTCTTGGCTGAAGAGATTTGTGGCAAAATTAGACAGTAAGAGCAGATTCATCAACACATGGTGGTTGACCTAAACAGAAGAGTAACAAAACATACAGGATCATAACAGTACAAGAATATACACATGCAAAATTTATTAGGACCAAAAATGATGGAAGGATACGATCATAGGAGACATTGGCATAAAGAATACGGCATTTAAATGATGCAAGAGCAGATCTGAAACACAAATTGCAGCAAATAAAAGAATCTACAATGCTTTGGCCTTCAAGAACTAAAAAAGTCATATTCAATATCAACGTGCTACTTGCTTGACTTACATAAACTTTCCATCTTCACAATCCGTGGTCATTCTGAGAAGAAGTGGTGGCTTGCTTGCTTTACCATCTGTTAGGAAGAGTTGACGGCCAGTTCGGCCAATCAAGAAGGGAGCTATAGGTGGAGCAAGCTTCTCCAAAATGGGAACTCCCAAGAGAAATGGAAGCTGGAGGGACAAAACAAAATACGAAACACCAGTCGATTAAACAGAAGTAATCCAACAGGCTAGAATAACATACGCAACAATAAGTATGAGAGTTAAGAAGATACAAAATATATATATATATATAATAATCAGAAGCACACCTGCCATTTCCCCCTCACACCTAAATGTGGAGTTGCCAATGTAATAAAATTAATTGGCTCCAATCCAGCAATTGTACCCAGTTTTGGACTGATCATGCTCAAGGAGTTATTTGGTTTACTACCAGAATTTGAAGAATAGAGAATGGAAATTGCATATCTTGCAAACAAACCACCAAGCGAATGAGCTAGGAAAGAGATCCTTTTCAAACTTTCTGTCTTTTGGACTACTTGCATGACCTGTCCCAAGAATGTACCACAGTAGAAGGCAACTAATGATGTCAATAAGAGAATTTAGTTAACCTAACCTAAGTCCAACAATCAACTAGTGAAATAAATACTTGAAGACTTACTTCATCAGCCAATCGCCTCCCAGCCCCATCAATTCCAGTAAATGTTTTCGTGTAGGTGTTGGACGAACTGGCTGCATCATGAGACAGCAAGGCTTTGGACATTAAAATAAGCTCTGATATTGCTTAAAGAGAAATATTTTCAGGTAAGTATATTTCTAGCACATTAATCATGCTCAAAACAAGGTAAAGCTATACTGTTCTAGCTAACTGTCACTTTAGAGAAAATATAAACATACCATAGATTAAGAAGTTACTTCCCAGGCGCCTTTTCAGTTCTGCTTCTACATATGTCCAGTCACTAGGGCTAAGTAAATAATATAGGCATCAAGATGAGTATAGAAACTTATGCAGTGAAAAATGGCTATCATATTTAAGAGCACTGCATCGAGAGTTTTCACAGGGATTTGTAATATTCATGCAAAGAACAGAAAAATTTTCAGTAAGCTAGGAATTATGCTGTTTAAGACTAAGTCTTGACATCATCCAACTGCCTGCTGGTATATTAACACATGCTGCTAGACGTTATAAGCAAATACATAGTAGCAAGAAGATAAATAAAAGCTACAGATGTTATTACTAGGCTAAAGATTTGAGACAGATCTCTGAAAGAAGAAAACAAATGTAAGAACATTAACGTAATTTTAAAAAAGCTAAAGTCATTCATTAGATCTCTTTACACCAAGCACAGGAGCATGCAGACGGGTATAACAAGGACAGTATAGTTTTGTTCAATTTTTCTTATGATTGTTTTCTGGAAAGACAGTTTCGTTCAGTGTGCAGTAAGCCTTGTTGCTAACAACTAGCATCTTTGCCATTCCTGGCACAACTTTTGAATTGCTGCAGTGGATTTCTGCAGCTATAAGGTAGAAAAGCCACGGGGCATGACAGCAACAATAATATGACACAAGAAAAAGAACAACAAAGAAAGAAACAATAGAATTTCTGGTCAATCTGTGCTGCGTTCGTGGAGATTTGATGTGGGTTCCCTATAAACATTATCTTGATAATCCGACACCAAAAAAGCAACATACACATATTCATGTGTATCCTTCTTTACCTTGCAAAGATGCCATGAACAAGGACAAGTAGATGATCAGGTTCATGTTTCAGCTTCAAAATATCATTGGGCGTAGCAATATTTCCCCTAGTGGCACTCATTGCATAAGCTCTGAAACTCATATTTTTCCAAGAAAAATTCAATCCTAGACACAGTTAAGTCATCACTATCAGCAAACTCAGACATAGTAGAATTAAATAGAAAACTTCAAGCCAGCAAATTTTAATGATAAAATTTCCAAGTAAAACTGGTTTTGAACATTCTTTTGTACATGTGGACATTCCTCTGTATATATTTGTCAACCAGACAGGAGTACATGGAAACTGAAGATAAGAAACTTATCTTGAGAAATACATGGAAAGGATATGTTTGAAGGTAAAATAGAAACCTACCTCCTGCAGAAAGAAGAGAATAATTCCCTCCTCTTGGAAAGATTACTACCAAAATCCTAGAGCCATAGCAACAATTTTCAGCATAATTGCCTCAGCCTTCTCATTGAGTATGCTGTGTACACAACTAACTTGACCCCCATAACAACCACATAATTATATATGAAGCTTTCACCAGTAACAGAAACAAGGAATTAATGAATTCCATGTAGAGAGAAATGTCGACTACTAAATGGTGGCACAAGAATAATATGCAGCCCACTAACGAAAACAATACTCTTGAAAACTTTCTTCTCTATACACATTTGACAACTCTTTTGAGGGCTTTATGAGGATCGTAATTCAAACTTCTTTGAATTTCCTTTTTTAATCTATCTATACTGCAGAAAAGCTCAGGTTCAGACTTTCAACTGACATTAAACACACCCATCATTTGCACTTAGTGGAGTTCAGGGACATATTTGAATGAATCCAGAAAAAGCTTTCTTCAATACATACCATGGATGCTATGAAAACTTAGATCAAATTTATCATTATTTTTTTTTAAAAAAAAAAAAGTTAGGAAGTTTTTACAGAAACATAATTTTGCAGCAACAATCTGAATACTAGAGAACTCCTAAAGCACCAAAAACCTAGCCAACCATTTGCGTAAATTATATAGAAAAAGCAACGTAACTGTGACCTTTGGAGTAAGATTAAAATCGTAACAGCAGCATGATTATTGTGCGGATAGTCATCAAGAACCACTAGGCAGGGTCAATAATGTTAAAATAACCACAACGGAATTACATCGAAGCCTTCTAATAGACTTTTGAGAAGCCTGTACACATGCATAAGGCATCTCATCTCTACTATTTACATGACACTAACCCTAGAATCAAGCCGGCTCACTAAAAAGTAATCCAAGTTCATGAACCGATGCTACCTTACCCAACGGGGCTGATTAACATAAATCCTATCCGGCTGCTTCAATCTAGCGCTGAAAGATGAATGTCAAGACCCCATGAAGATGGGAAGAAAGAACAGAAAAGCAGTTTCCCAGGTCATCATCATCCAAGCCAAGCTGGATGACCTCCATTTAATCGACTTGCTTGTTAAACTCAAACTGCGAACCGTTCTGTTCTACTATCATTGGCATCTGGAGATCACAACAATAACGATTATGGGGTAAAAAGCTACACTTTGGAGCCATGAGAGGGTTGGCTGTTCTTATTGCCACCCCTCTGTCCATTCCCAGCAGCTCACGTTGAATTTTTGCCACAATTTCCACACGAATTTCGACATTTTCAGTTCACCGCATTCCCAAGATGTAAAACGATTCTCAGCGTGAGTACCCCACCTAATCCGAAAGCATAACGCACGCACAGGTAATTTTGCCGCCAAATCAAAAGTGAGAAAGAGAGAGCCTGGTGGGGGGAGGGAAAGACAATTCTTCTTAGTTCAGACTTCAAACATTTAGACAACTGCAATTCATACCAACGCAACAGCTGAATCCAAACACACATTAATAAAACTGCCCCAGTCATTTCTAATCCTACCAATAACCTGACGGCAAAAAAAAAAAAAAAAAAAAAAAAAAAACAAAAAAAAAAAAAAAAAATCCCAAAAACCAAAATTGACAGAGGGAAAGCAATAAATAAATAAATAAAATGGCGTACCGCCAAGAAAATTGGTGAAATTGGAAGAGAAGGTATGGCGATCGGAGGATGAGAGAGGATTGGAAGGCACGTGCCCGGCATTCCAGAGCTTCGGGGAAGGATTGGTATTATAGCATGCGTGGATAAGGGATGCCGCAGCCATTGCAAAACAACAAATATCGGATCTGGATTTCTCTCCTTTCCCGTTACGCCATCATCATCCTTATTGGTATTATCACCACGTCCCGTTGCGCATGTAGCCCCATGCTATGCTGTTTGCAATAAAACGCGCCGGCTGCGGGGAGAGAGCCGAAATAGAGCTGTTGAAGGGCTGAGGAGGGCTTTGGCTATTTTTAGTAGGTGGCAAAAACAACGTGGATTGCTGGAAGGTATGGTGCACCTGTTGTCAAGAGCTTATGATGAGCTCGTTCTCGTAACAGAGACAGATGGGTTGCGTTTTTAGGTAATCCACATCGTCCCTAATGCATCGAAACATTTTGGATGACTAACGTAATTTTTTTTCCTTAAAAAAATGGCGGAGAGAATCCAAAGTGCTCTATCAGACCGGTCTTTGGATGATACATCGGTGGAGTGTTCTGTTGTTGATCAGCTGGTGTGATGCGGGTCCCTTGACGCTGTGAAACTGTGGAAGTTGAAACACCACCTTAAAGACGTACAAGGGCATCCAACGAAAACATGCGCCGCTGTGTTCTCCTTGTAGGTGCCAAAGCCCTATGAAATTTCAGTTCAAGTGACAGGTGTTTCATGGAAGACGAGCCGTCACGTCCCATTCCTGACGTCCCGAGTCCTGTAGCCGGTGAAAGAATCGTTCTAGAATCTAGGAAGAGGCCGAGTCGCCGAAGATGCCAAATATAGGATTGAAATGGGCGGAAGGTGGGGGGGTTGGTATAAAAGTTATTTTTTTTCCCCTGCAAAAATGAAAAGAAAGTAGATAGCTTTTCCACCTTTTTTCCCTCTTAAAAAATTGATCCTATATTTTCCGGCGTTGGAAAGCTCTTTTTCAGGATAGGGAAAAAAAAGCAGTTAGAATTAATTTAAATGAGCTTCTCAATAAAATTTATTTATTGACAATTATTTGAATAATATAATGTGAGGCTATTTTTTGTCTCTTTGTGTCCGATCCAATGTACACGACCGCAATTTTGGAAGCACATTCTCAAGATGTTCTCATAATTATGCCACCTGAAGACGCCCATCCCGTCAATGGCCGTTGATTTGATTGCAGTCGTATCACTTGCACTTCCGCGTGTTCTTGATATTTGCTAAAGGAGTCCTGTTACATTACCCTGTGTTTTATGAATTTGATCGAACTTAACCGTTTCGATCGAACTTATTAATGGACATATTTGCTAAGGCTTAGTGGATTTTAAATTTATTTGAACACGCATTGATGAATATAAACAAATTTGTAATTTTGTTGATGTTAAATGGACTTAAACGACCAGTTTTACCAAAATAGAAACATTTCTTAAATACGTTTAATAGTGTTATTGAATGTGGTATAAGCATTCTCTAGTTAAATGTACTTAACTAAATTTAAGAAATTATTAAATTCTCCAATAAAAAAGAAATTATTAAATTCAGATTATATGAGCTTTTTATCATATTTTAATGCATAAATATGAGCTCGAAAATTATTAAATTTGATTGACAAGTTTAATTAACTTAATAAGCTTAACTTAGCTTGACCAAATTTGATGGCTTAATATAAAAATGACAATTTTGTCTCTCTATAGTTCAACAAGCAGGTTCTTTTCGCCAATGATCAAAATGTCTAATTTTTTTAAAAGTTTAGTAGAACTATCTGCTTGGGCATATCAGGGTGTCCGAGTTCAATCTTAGTAAGTTCTCATCTTTAGCATATTGGAGTGTCCGAGTTCCATCTTAGTGTGCGGAGCTTTGTTTTCCATTTACAAGAGTAATATCTTATGTAAATATATTATTATTTTTATATCCCTTGAGTAAAAATTAAAAACGTACATATATTTAAGAGGATTTAAGCCATTAGACAAGAGGAAAAAGAGTTTATCTAGACTTTTTATTTTAGAAGATGACTAGACAACTTCTCATTTTAACTTGCTTTGAAACATCCAGGGGTGCAACTTGGGTCGGGAACCCATAAGTCAACCCGATGGGTACCCGAAATAGAGTCGGTTCGGTTCCGCCAGGGTTACTTGTAGGGTCAATTCGGTTTCGGGTAAAAAAATACCCGGGGTGGATTTGGATAGGGTCGATTCCAACAGCCGGGTACCCGGAACCGAACCGAATTTATGTAATAATATTATAATAATATATATATTACGAGGTTTGTGGGTTCGTGCCCTGTTCGCCCTAAACGCCAATGCCCCCGCCTGCCATTGTCTCTCCTCTTCGCCATCTCCGGTCTTCTCGTCCCGGACCAACAAGGTAGCAATCGGGATTCAGTGCATCACTGCTCTCTCTCCCCCTCCCTCCCTCCCTCCCTCCCTCTTCCTCTCCCTCGGCACAGCATCGTCCCTCTCCTCTCCCGCCGTCTCGCGTCACCTCTCCTCTCTCTCCCTCTATCTCCCTCTCCCTCTCCCTTGGCGCATTGCTGCTGCTCCGTTCCTCTCCTCTCCCGTCGTCCCACGTCACCTCTCCTCTCTCTCCCTCCTTCCCTCCCTCCCTATCCCTCTCCCTCTCCCTCTCCCTCTCCCTCGGCGCATCGATGCTGCTCCGTCCCTCTCCTCTCCCGCTGTCCCGCATCGTCTCTCCTCTCTCTCCCTTCCTCCCTCGCTCCCTCCCTCCATCTCCCTCTCCCTAGCCCATTGTTGCTCTTTGTCTCCCAATTCTCCCTCTTCCTCTCGATTTTTTCGAGCTCCGTTGCTGCATCTCTCCCCATTTCTGGTGTCGATGCTTCCCTGCCCCTCCCTTCCGGTGTCGCATTCTCTCTCATTCTCTCTGTCTGTCTGTCTCTCTTACTCATTCTCTCTCAATCTCCCTGTCTTTCTCTTGATCGATCTCTCTCTATCTCTGTTTCTCTCTCTTGATCGATCTTTCTGTTTTAGTCTTTCTCTCAATCTCGATCTCTCTCTATTTATCTTTCTCTCTGTCTCTTAATCGATTTTTTCGGGCCTATCTCTCTCTCTCAGTCTCTTTGTTTGTCTATCTTTCTCTCTTTATCTTTCATTGCAGCATCGATGATTCAAGGTTTCATCTTCCCCTATTGAGGATGCTTGTTTAGGAGCATCTCAACAATGAGAACTTAGAGCAGTGGCTTCATGGAGATGTTGGGCCTTGCAGCACCTCACATGGGAGATTCGAATACATATCGGTTTAGGAACGACAAAAGGGTGTGTTTTATTTCCGATGTACATTTATTTAAACTAATTCCCATGTCAATTTCCAACAGATTGCATGGTACAAATAGTAACAGATTGTTGCATTGCATGTAACACATTGTATAGTGGGGCTGGGTAGCTGTGCAGTAGATGGAACAGGTTACATATTACTTTTGGAACCGATTTAGAATCGAAACCGGAACCGGAACCGACCTTGAAAAATAGGGTAGGGTAACTAAGAACCAACCCGATCTAAAATAGGGTAGGATAGAGGTTTTTAAAAATTAGGGTAAGGGTAGGGTAGACCCCTACCTGGACCTACTCGGATCAAGTTGCACCCTTAGAAACATCTAAGGGTCTATTCGACCTTGCATTTTTTTTAAGCAGAATTTCTATGCTTTTGATGCATGTTTGGTTGAGCTTAATTATTCAATGGAAATTTTTTACAATAAAATCCAAGAAAAGTGTTGTATGAATAAACTTCAAATTGAAACTTGTCCCTTAAAGTAGACTATATGATAACTCTATTGCCTGGTCAAACAAGTTTCATAAAATTATTACTGTATATTATATTAGGTGACAAGAATCACTTTTGTAGCTTATCCTTACTCCAACTTTCCCGCATTTTCCTCTCGAAAAAAGTAGGAACAAATAAACACTAAGTTGAAATGTATTTATATAAAAAATGAATGAGATTAATAAGAAAAATCAA
This sequence comes from Annona squamosa, assembly GCA_035584095.1. Classification (NCBI taxonomy): domain Eukaryota; kingdom Viridiplantae; phylum Streptophyta; class Magnoliopsida; order Magnoliales; family Annonaceae; genus Annona; species Annona squamosa. Next base: position 90,744,302 of record JAXCLR010000001.1, on the reverse strand, counting down.
TAAGAAATTATTGAAAAAATGAAAATAATAAAAAAAGATTAATCAAATTTTCATGTAATTTCATCCACTGCCAAACATGCTAGGGAATGAGCTCGTGGTCTTCTTTGGAATCAGCTTTTTAAGATTCATTTGTAATTCTTTCCTCATAATTATTAATTTTGCAAAAATCACTACTTTTTATGACCTTTATTTGCAAAATCGCCGATATCAACAATTGCTGTCAAATTCGAATGGTAAGCTTTGTGTTAATGTCACATGCGAGTCATAACTTTTAGTTAAAGTTGATACGTTACGTGCTTATGTAAGTAAAATGCATAAATAAAAATATTTTTATAAGATCAATAAATTCGAGGATAAAATTCAGAAAATCCTAAAAATTGATAGGCAACTACAACTACAGTATCCATACAGAAAATAATAAAAAAGAAACAACAACGGAAATAGGAGACCAACAATCAAAATAATTGCAGAAGTAGAGCTGTTATGATATATAGAATTATTATGAAAGTTTAAATGGGATTCTCAGGAATTTCCTTTAAATATTGTTATGATAGATATACAGTGTATATTATATTAATATTTTAAACTAAACTGTCTTGAATTTTCTTTGCTTTGATTATTTTTTCAATTTGGGCAACCAATCAGCATAGGTGAATGGCGATGCAATATCGGAAAGGAAAAGAATGTTGTAGAAATATTTGAGGAAAGAATTCCACACTTTGGCATTCCATTTGGAGATGGTAAGACAGGATTTCAAAACCCACAAGAAATTCTAAAATTTTCCAAGAGCTTTTGACTGAAGCTGCCTTTGTAGATGAATACAACATTTCTAGAGAGCAACCGATTCCACAAGCTAAAGACCAGCCACTACAATTTACATTCTAGGACACGCCACGATGCGCCAATTTTTGGACCTTCAAATGATGTCGTCATTTGAGCCCCAAAGCACAGGCTTCTCAGCTGCGCCCGAATTGCACGCAACTGCAGCAGGTTTCAGGTTTCACAAAATTTTTAGTACGTTGTACAGACTACAGAGGCATTTGTTCAATTTGGATTCGAAACGGGACCACAGGTACGCATCCTTAGCATCAAATCATCAGGCTATGCCCAGCGAATGGTTCACAGGTTTCACAATTTTTATTTTAGCACAGTTGGGTAATCTTAGCAATTAAGGTCAATCTGCTTTTCTAACGATATCATTTTACTTCAGTTATTCTTGTCTATTTAAGGTGCGTTTGTTTACCACAAAATCTTATCAACTTAAAATTTGTTTACTTTCCACATCTATATGACGTCTAATTGTCTAGGTAGTAATGATAGTATCTTGTACCTCAAACGGGTGACTCATTTTTCTAAGGAACGGGTAAGAGGACAGAAACATATCACTAAAAGACTCCATTGAAACGAAGATGGGCTGTCGAAAACGCACAGGAGGTAGGCTAGGCAGTTGGTCAAATCTATAGTGTAGATCGTACATGGACGATAATTGGAATTAGCGGAGATCCCCGGGGAAAAGGATTGAGTTGACCCTTACGAATAGCTTGATGCACTAGGATTGAGTTGACCCTTACGAATAGCTTGATGCACTATCTTTCTTCAGCCCTTTGAGCGAAATGTGTCAAAAGGAAGGAGGAAGGAAAATCCATGGAATGTGTGAAACCCTAACCCAAGTAGGCCATATGTATGCATTGAACATGTATTTGATGATTATCTATGAATTATGGAATTATGAAGGTATTTTATGATATTTGCTAATTTTGGCAATTAGGGTTACGAG
>JAXCLR010000001.1:90718264-90736994 GCA_035584095.1 Annona squamosa | reverse complement strand
ATAAATATATATACATATCCAAAAATGGTAAAATTTGGTTTATAGATTAAATATAACTAGATTAACATGTTTATAAATTTATTTTTCAAAAAAAATAAAAAATATATATATTTTTTGACCGGTCGGAAACGTAAATGATCAGTCGTCAAGGTTAAATATAATAAATATATTCGAGAAATGCCCTTCGCTTTCATGAGGACCCCAAGAGGAGCCCAAATCCTATCCACCCTGAATGCCAAAAACCCATCCTTTAATTTTTTAATTTTTTTTTTATAAAACTGGTAATCTAAATATATTTATTATATAGATTAAATTTTACTATTTTTGGAAATTTGTAAATATATATTTTTTATCCTATGATGAGGACAATGATTTAGCCAACCGGAACGAATGAATAAGGACAGTCACAGATTGAAGGAACGGATTGTAAAAGCCAATTTTGGCTTTCGTCCTTCGTCGTATACTGCACCATTCGAGCAGCCACCGCAACCATATATGATATTACAAGTTATGAAAGGTCTCAGCACAAAACATTATGGGCAATGTCTCACTCGCTTTCACCTGTGTTGTAGAGTGAATAAACACTTATGAGAATCAAAAACAGTTTTTCGAGGCTATCGAAACTAAAACCAAACATTATGTCCATCCCAAAGACAAGTGATCCCATTTTCCTCAAAAAAAATAAGACAAGTCATCCCATTTAGAGGCTGGGAGAGGTCAAGTATAAGCGTTAATAATATCCCTCATCCTCACATCCACACTTCTTTGATAACGACAAAATAAGCATACAGTTAGTATCTAATAACATACAAAATTGATTTATGATTAGCTCTGAAGAAGATGGTAAGACTTCCAAAAAGCCACCGAAGTGCATGGTGCACTTCCACGTTTAACATATGGATGGAATAGTTAATTCTTCTGCAATGGATGTGCTATGCATCTCCTGTGTTACTTGTTATTCTTCTATGCAATTTGTACAAGCCAAAAACGTTTCTCTGCTGCCATAGATAAGGAATGAAGAACGATCGATACATAGCAGGTGACATCTCCCTGTCAAGGTAGTGTATTGCAGCAAGAGTCTGAAATTTACAAAATCAAAAAAATCATTAGGAACTAAAAAAGAGGAAAGAACTAAGACTTACAGTGAATAGACGGAACAGCCTCGAGTATAAAAAATTGTCATCCAGTTTCTGCAAGCACTTCAATGATGCAGGCAATTTCCCCAGTGGGGTTTACAGTTCATGAAATCGTCAATCTACTAGGGGTAACCCCAAAGTACCCTAAGTTTGAAGCTAAGGCCACAATCTTCCTGTATGGGAGTCCTTTGGGAATCCGGAATCCAAATTGGATAATCCAACTGATGGTTTGAAACTTCAAATTACTGAACCTAGACCCAATAAGTTGTACATTTTATTTACCATCAGAAACTAATTACTTTTGGGTAGGAGATTTACCTCCCATTTTGTTAAATCACTTCCTCGAGCTGGTTGTGGCCGTTTTAGATCCAGTTCCACCAGAAATGTACAGGCATCAAGATCCCCGAGCTGCAAGATCAGACAAAACAGGATACCTTTACACCTTTCATAAGCAGATTTGAACAGAGGAGGTACATGCAACAGGAAAGATAAGTGAAAGGAAGTTGCAATTACATATTGTGCTTTAGAAGCCTTGTTCTTGTTGTTGAAATACCATGGGGCAGCTGCAGTCCCACCCATTACCGGACTGAATGGAAATGGAAGAAGCCCTCTGAAACCATCATCTATCCACCGAACTTCATGCACATAGGAAGGGACAAAAAATGACGAAGGAAAGCGGTGCCATTCACTTCCAACACAAACAACAGAACCTGTAAAGGAAAAAAATAAAAATAAAAATGAATGAGTGGCCATCAGATCAGAATGGCAGAAATTTCAGTTACAAATGCTCGCCAACAGAAAGTTTGGTCCAAAGGATGCTGGCGAAACTGCAGATTTCCTGATCTTACAAAGAACAGAAAAAAATAAACCATGTCCCACCTACTCCAGCATCACCATGATATTCTAAATGCTTGTAAATCTCCATTGGTGCAGAGTATCCATGTATCAGTGAGAATGTCCGAGCATGAGATGCACCTAATATCAGGCTGAGAACCACGGGTCTGAGAATTTTGGCAGCCTGGTTTGGGCACGCACAGAGAGTCAGCAAGGTTGAAAATGAAACAATAAGATGAGTGGGTGAAAAATTGAAAGAGGTGGAGAGGTGGAGCAGACTTACCATCACAATTGGAGAATCTTCAGCAACTCCACACTTACCTTGGAATATATCTGGAAAGCTGTCAATGACAGCTGCAGCAGCAACACAGATCAGAGGATATATTGGATAGAGGAACCTGCAGCAATGGAAACCATTCATTAGCTCTAGTAAATTGGTCATACATCCACACCAACTCATTATCATACAGTATAAGACAGCGTAAACTGTCAACTTGAGTCATCAACAGTAAAATGCTGCAGTGCCAATGCTGCAGTGCCAATTCTTACTTGTTTATTAAATAATCACATCAACTGCACAATAACAACACATATAATATATCAAATGGAATATTTACAGTTTAGGTGAGTAAAAGAGCATGCAGTACCACCTAAATCATCACAATTTCAAAATTATACAGACAATACAGATTCTAGATCATCACTCCGTTGCCAATTTGCCAATTCCCATGCTTTGAACCAACAAACAGCAAGTTTTCTGATGCAAAGGATTTTTACAACTCATGCTTCCATCCATGCAAATCAACTATGCAAAACCTTAGTGGTAAAATTTTCCTAGTTGTTGATTCCCCTTCCATAAAAAAAAAAAATTTCTCTTCAACCACAAGAAAACCAAGTCATTGGTAAGTAACATAGCTACCAAATTTGTTTCCTGTGTTATTGCATTTAAAATAATAAGAACATAATGTGGTGTGATGCTTTCATTCTGTCTGAAAGCTATTCTTCTTATCAAATTTATTGTTGTCATCTTAGTCATAAAACAAATAAAACATAATAAAGCCATGTGCATTATCAGTTAAAACAGCAAGATCAAGCTCAGTTTCAAACATAGGAGCCACTTTAGATGGACATAAATCTCGATGCAATTGTCCATCTCTGTGTTACAGTATCAGCAAGACTTTTCTTACTCTATATTTGTTTTACTTCTAAAAAAATAAGTGGTGTTACCAGTTCAAAGATAAAATCTAAATAAATGAGAGAGCACATTAACATACTATCAAGAAAAATCATGCAGTCTCCTCAAACTGAAACATTCTGAGACAAGCATGAATCCATTATTGTGGTAGTAGTAACCAAAGACCACGAACATGAACAGTTGAACAAATTAAGAATGATATGCGAAACCATCAAATTTTAGTCTAAGTTTCAGAGTCGAAAAAAGCATAGGACACTCATTAAAGGGACATTCAGCAAGTAGATTTTCATAGCATAAGTCAACAGAAAAAACCATTGGCGATATTCTAGAAGTACAGAACTAGGGAGAAGGGGGAATGCTGAAAAATTCACCTTTCTTCTTTATGAGGCTGCAAGGACATAAATGCCATCCAAATATAAATAGGCAAGACTATAATCAGCAGGTCTGGGACATATTTTTTCTTTGTAAAGGGCAAAATTCCTAAGAAAAGCAACGCAAGAACGAAGCAGAAGTTGAAATTATTAAATCCGTTCCTCAGATAAAATAGTGGCCCTTCAATGCCGAATAAGTGGCTCTCTCCACCTCCTAATACATTATAAACTAACAGATTAAGTACAGACGAGGTCCACTTTCCATAGTAATAATAATCTGCAAGTACCGAAAGCACCTGGAAGGAACCAAAATAAAAAATGAGACCCTGAACAACAAAAATAAATAATTAACACAATTTTACACAAATAGGCCAGGCTGGCCCAACTACTTCTGGGAGATTGGAATCAAAAGGCAAACTTGATATTAGGACAATGGGCTGAGGTGAGCTTCATTTTCTGGCAGATAGAAAGCACAAGCCCAATCCTTTCTCTAAAAACTTTCATTATAGGTTCACAAACACTTCTACTATCATTAGGGCTGACCCGGTTCATAGAGCTCTCACACATTGCACGGTCCGGAGAGGGGCATCTATGTCAACAGGCTTACCCTTGTTTTACAGGGAGAGTTCAAAATGACCCAACAATAGCCTGAACCATCTAATTCATTTTTTTGTTGCTAGAAACATAAAAACCACCAATGCCTTGACTTACCATTGTGGCGAGAGAGGTAGCTACGCCTGAAAGGAAGACGCTTAAGAATCTTCCAGATTTTAATGAGTAAATTGTAAGAGGCAGAACAGCTAGGATAGAGAATGGCCACCCAAGGAGAACCCCTACAGCAGCCACTGAAACTGCCATTGCAGGTTTCTTAAGAAGCAATAGTGCAGATGAAAGAGTGACCGCATACATGGAGAATGAGCTTGGCAAGAAACCTGAAACGGCACCACAAATGCTACATTAAACCTCATGTCAAAAGGATGAAATTTTTTAAAATAATTGCTCTCTAAGAAAAATAAATGTAAGTGCAGATGTATAAAACAGTCGGATCATAGCCATTGGACATGCATCAGAAAAGGTAGGATTTGATGTTGGGTTTGAACGGGATAGATGGTTCGCTCACTTGTACTAGCAAAAAAGCAACCACTGGTCAAGCAAAGCATTGCAAGAGTGTAAGAAGCAAGTCGTTTTCCATATCTTCTCGCAAGGGCCACAACCAGAACTGTCTCCGTGATTGCAGATATAAGACCGAGGTAGAGCCTTACTGAATAAAACACTTTAACCTGGCATTAGATGACATAGTATTTGTTAGAAATGAAGAGATGAAGACAAGGAGTAGAAACATTACAGTTCTTGAAGAACACAGAACAGATGCAATTTATTATGGGAGAAATAGCACTCGAAAATGACAGAGGAAACCAAGAAAAAAAATTTTCACCTTTTCCTCACCGAAAAACCAGGATGCAGGTCCCGCCAATATTTTGTGGAAAAGAAGGTAGAGGTAAGACCTAAGAGCAAACTCGGAGCTGCAACATTCGTGCATATCCACTGGATCAGAACTTTGAAGGGAAGTAAACACAAGGAAGGGACGATTTCATGGTCATCTCTCTATTGGTGGCGATGAGAAAATCTAAGGGTTCAGATCACTATGAGATGCAATTCAAACAGGAAATGCGGATCAAGGAGATTGGAAAAGGAATGAAAAAGGATTCACCTGTACTCCCAGGTCTGAAATCCGGACTTATAGAGGAGGAAATGAAGAGGCTCCCAGTAATTGAAGACCTCGTCGCAGTCGTGTATGATGTTGGATGTGGCACTCATGTAGCGAAGGACGGCGAGTGCGATGAAGGGCAGCTTCCAGCTCAAGGGCCCGTCCTCGCGCTTGTCTCCGCCGTCCGATCGCTTCTCTGGTTTGTCCTCCTTTTTGTAGCTTTCATCGGAATGGGAGGAGGAGAAAGGGGGAGGAGGGCGTCGCTGCCTGGATGTGGAGGGAGCCAGGGCCATGGCCGCGGGCGAGCAAGTGGCGGAGAGGAAGGCGAGGGGTTTTAGTCAGGCTTTTCAATTTTCATCGCCCCATTTCCTTCGTCCGGAAGGTTATTGCGTGCACGTCGCGATGTACAAATGCCTCAGTGCGTTGCAAGTATGGGACCCACTTGCTGAGTTCTCCGATAATCCGAACCGTCTGTTGGTAACGTGGTACTTAGGAGTGCTGTGCTGGTCGGGCAGAGGGGAGATTACGCCCCTAACGTCCTGCAGAAACTGAAATCCATCCACTGTCTACTGAGTGGTGGGTGTAGCTGCTGGACTTCAGGCATTTCTTGGGAGTCGAAAAAGTACCTGCTTTTTGATTCCCTGAGCTGGCTGAGCCAGTTTAAGCCAGTTTAATGCCTCTTTTCTCCTGGATCAACCCGATAAACATCACTGTCACGTTGGGGGCCTGTTTATTCCAGCGTCGACTCTCAAAGGATTTAAGCTATAACTAAGCTAAGTTTAAATCTCATCTCATGATTAAAGCTGGCTTTAATCAACTTAACTGATTAATAAATTATTCATACACTGATTACTAATTTGGAGTAGCATATTTTTAGTAAGTTGAAAAAAATGTAAAAAGTTGCCGAGGAAAAAAATTTGAAAAGATAAGAATAGTGATTAGAAGTTAAGGATAGTCACACGTGAAGACGTACAGAAAAGATTGAAAAATAAAATAAAAATATCGGAATATGTATTAGAATGATTAAAAAACAAAATAATTATATGAAAAAGAAAAATAAAATAATAATATTGGAATATGAATTGGAATAATTAAAAAAAGAATAATTATATAAAAAAATGTATGGTCAAAGTTTTCCAAACACACATAGAAAAAACATTACGAAAGCAGTAAAAAAATAATTATTTCATTTTTTCTAAACTTCATTTAGTATTCTTTCGTAATTTTCCACTTATTCTTTGGGGTCCCAAGTTAGGGATTTATATTAAGAACTGCCAAAAGATCTAGTTATTAAAGAATGTGGATTCAATTCGGGTGCATGGTTCCAAGGAAAATAGCACCTCCCTCCTGAATATAGATTGGCACTGTCCTAAGGGCAACAGTGTGCCAAATGTGCCCACAACCTCGCGTGGCAAGTAGTAGTGTAGCCACTATGTGAAACTGTCGACGAATCCTTTCCCGTGCCTCCTAACCCCGCCGTCCTTCCCTGCGTTGGCGTCCAACTCCCATCCTTAGTCGGCTTCCGTTAAAAGGGCTCGGTTTGGGAAGGCGAAAACTTGTTTTTGAAGCCATCCGAGCCCGCCATTAAAACGATATTTTGAAGCGGTTCGCCGTTACAAGGATATTTGACGCCATTCAATCCAAGCATGGACCAACCAACACTTGTACATCACCCGCCGCAAAAATAAATGGTTGGTTGTCTCACACGGTGTCAGTTTGTCAGATATACTACTACATTCTGAAACGAAAGAGCGGAGGAGGAGGCTCTCTCTCTCTCCCTCTCTCTCTCTCTCTCTCCCTCTCTCTCTCATGGCGCTTCTGAGTTCGACGACCTGCTTCTGCTGCCTCTCTCCGAGAGCCGCAGCCACCCCGATATCCCAAGACTCGCCCTCTTTTGGAGCTAAATCCCCTCCAGATCCCAGACAGACCCGCGTCATCCTCCCGAAGAAGAAGCCGCTCAAATGGTCCACGGGCGTAGCGCCGGGAGAGTACGGAGGTCCCCCAACGACTACGAAGCTCCGGAAGTACTGGGGCGGCGACAAAGATCCTCTCGAATGCGATGATTACATGTGGAACAAGGAATTCATGGGCCGCATGAAGAGATTGATTGAACCGCCCGACTCTTCGCTGGACCATGCTCCCCCTTCCGAGGCATAACTCTCGCCAATTTTCCTTGATGCACCATTATTTTAGCCTTTTTTTTTGTCGGGATTGCATCTTTAATCGGAACGCGGAAAGCCAAAAATCTCATGTTGCTTTGTATTCTTTTTCTTGCTCCTTTCCTATTTCTTAGCCTTTCAACGCTGCGTAGCTGAATAGTTTAAGCAGGGTCTAGGTTGTTCCCCACTGCCGATACGCGCGCGCTACGGTGTTTTCACTCTGGCAATTTGTGACTCTAGCTGCGGATTTCAGTGGTCTGTTACTTCCATTTGCTTCTGGATGGAATCCAAGAGGGTCCATGGGACTCGACACTTCTAGAACGCTTAGTTTAGTTTTCTAGAAGTCATTGTAGGAGTATGATGACATGAGATGGGATTGTGAGAAGGGTAGGCGTTATAAGACGTGGGGAAGGAAACCGAGCGTTGTGCACGGTTTATATGCGTTTGCCTTCAAGCAAAAAGTTCCATGGAGCATGTTAAATTGTTAATCAGAATGCGAGTAAAGCTAGGACATTTTAGTGCAGGAGTGTGAACTTTTGTTGGATGTTTTGGTTGGGATAGGGGTGGGTTTTTTAATGCATGACGATTAAATGGTGAAGAAGCTTTGGCTGGGTGTGTTGGGTTCTATGCGAGTCATTGAGTCTTTAGGCTTTTGTAACACCAATTTGTTAAGATTCTAATAATCTTCAATGAGGAGACTGCATTCTAGATTTTTCATGTCATCTAGCTATCACTAGATTTTTTGTGTCATCTAAAAAAGTCCGTGCGCAGACCTGCAATGCTTAGTGGGCAGATTGGGAATTGATCAAGGAACAATGTGCCTGTGGGATGAGCGTGGCCAAAAAATGGTTTTGGGATGGAAAGTGCAAAAAACAGGAAGGATAAATTTGAGGCATATGATGGAATTTACAGGAATCACTGGCCAGTAAGAATAAGGAGAATTAGACCTATTTGTCTGGGCTTTGTGGAATTTCACCAAGTGAAAAAGGAAGTTTTTCCTCAAATTAAAGATCTTGAGAGAACGAGGTCCGGAAAGATGAGATTAGAGGTGGTTGAAAGAGATCTGAGGATTTGGGATACATAAAAAATTACACGGTCCATCATAGAACATTGTGGCAGCGTCTCTTTCGCCATATGCAGTATGCAACAGAACAGTGGCATGCATGGATTCCTAGAATGGACACTTGGTTTTCTTTTATAGTCATTGACATTGTGAACTTTCTTTTGCTTATCATAGTCACTGCCTCCTTTCTTGGTGATGATTGATTTTGGATTTTCTCTTGTTTATTTCAGTTTTTCGTATTACATGGATGAATAGTAGATATTAACCACAAGTGAATTATCAATACATCTGAAAAATATGTTCTGTATCCTCAAAATTTAGTTTTACAAATATTTTCTTCTTTGTTGCAGGAGGATTCAGGTTTTCTCAGCCTAAATAGAGCCATGAGCCTCAACAGGTTTGCGTCTTTTCTTCCGTGTTGATATTGATGCTGTAATTGATAAAAAGGAATCAGAAGAGTGGTTCCTTTTTCCCTTTCAATCTTGCTGCGATGATTTAAATCTATTGGCAATGTATACAGTATGGATATTGATTTGAGTAAAGAGCTGACATCACCATCTCCAAAGCCTGTGCTAGAATTGCAAGTTGAGGCTGCAAGACATGGGCACTTGTCCACTGAAGTAAGAAATACGTTAGAATTGGGATACATTGAAATTGTTTTGGTATCAGTTGGATCCTGCTTTTCTGTGTGACAGTAGAAAATGAACTTCCTCCTCAGGGTAGTGTGGATGCGAAACCAAAGTGGAGATTTGTTCCTACCAGACGAGAACAGGAGAAGTGGGATAGGGCAAATAAGGCTGCAACTGGAGGCAGTGTAAGTGAGGAGCATTCCTCTAAGTCTCAATAAATGATAGAATTTTATCATTTTTATGGATAGAGACATTAAAAAATGCTTTTCCAAGGGCAAGAATGGAAGTTGATCATCATGAACATTATTTGCAGAAATACTCCTGATATTCCTATGAATATATTAATGTTTAGGCCAATGCAGCCATTGGACCCAAGTTCTTATCTTTTTTTAAGTTTTCTGTTTCTTTTGGTTGTTTCTCAATCAATGCGCTGTCTGGGAATGTATCATTTGCGTATCTAAGACTGCAAGGGGCTAAAGTTTGTGAATTATTGCTATGATTGTCCTTTTATTTTGGGCACATAATTCATCATCACAGTTTCTTTTTGCTATTCTTTCTCTATTCATCGTTAGACAAAAGAATGCTTTTCTTTTTCCTTCTCCAATTCAACTAAGGAAAGGAAATTGTCATCTTTTATATGTATGTGGGGATGGTGTATTTATGATTCCTATTTTACTTTACCACACTCTTGGGCACTTTGTTGTTTTTGCAGGATGTCATTCTACGTGAGTCAAAAAAGGATAGAGGGGATCCCAAGGTATTGGCAGCTCAATCAAGGGAACAGTATTTAAAGGTATTTTACTATGTCAATGATTTATTGGGAGTTGTCTAATTCTTTTGTTTTTTTGCGTGAATAACTTCAGAAGTCCAAGCTGTTTTTATCTTATAGGTTTAATAATTGCTTTGCAGTTGAAGCAGAAGCTGCAATTCCTCACTTTAGGAATAGGTGGCATAGGTGTATTTTCTGCTTATATGTCATACTCTCCAGAAATTGCAGCTAGGTATGAGGAAAATTTCTTCATTACTTGTAGTTGTTATTGGCATTCATCTTTTATGTTTGGGACAAAAAACCAATGCTTCCAATGCTTCGGAGCTAATGAAAGATGGCAGTTTTAATCTCTTGATGAGGAATTTATAACATATTACTGAATTACTTGGGCGGTAGTGTGCACATCAAGGGTGGCCCCTTACTCTACATGGAACCTCTTCTGTATGGAGCCGCATTTTGTGGTACCCTAAGTTGGTTTTGGTGCTGTCGATTGGGCCATTTCTAGTTCCACAATGTATGGAGTCATTTTATGCTTGATGTGGAACAAAATACATGGCTAGATGATTGTGCAGGAAAAAACAATTTAGGATTAAAGAAAAGGATAGAGGGGTTCCTAAGCTAAATGAAATGTGAGCATAAGGACACTGTAAAATGCCTGAGAGTTTTTTCTTGCAGATCATGGTAGTGTGCATTTGGAACCTAACAGTCGAGCATCTGAATTACTAGCAGGAATATCCACCTGTTACACTGCATGGATCCATCATGATTGTTGTCTTGCACGTATGATTAGTTAGCTTTGCATCGACAATGTTGGTCTTTCAAAGTCCCACAGTAACTGCTACACAGTTTTCTCGCACAGATTCTGTCATTCCCATGCATGTCCCTCTCTTATGCCATCCCCCTTCAGCTTTGGTGCAGGGTTGTTTGGCTCGCTAATTTACATTCGCCTTCTGGGTAACAGTGTGGACTCAATGGCCAGTGGAGGAGCTAAAGGGATGGTCAAGTACATACTTCATCCTGTTCAAACAATTTTAGCTGTTGAATTTTTAGAATATCAATTTTGGAATCATGATCTACTAATGTTTCAATTCCAATTAACATTTGTAACTACCATATGCACTGGCGTAACTTTTAAGAACTCCTGTTCTTCTCATTCTAGGCAACATGGGGATAAAAAAATTTATATAGAGATTGATGATTGATGACATTGTCCCGCCTTTTGTTTTAGTATTCACGTTTGCTAAAATTCTGTTAAATTATGTATTGGAACATGTTTCCATGTGTGATTTAATTTCATCATCATCGTTTGCTGTTCCACCTATGTCTGTGGGGTCAGTTGTCATTTAATTTTAAGAATAATTCAAAGCTACATTTGTTCCCATTTCATTATTTTCTTGTCTCAAATTTCATTGTCTATTTGATTGATTTTCAGAAGTAACAGTTTATATGAGTTGATGATACAAAATAAGAGCTCTAAATAGTCTTGATGCCCACCTTTAATAGCATAGGTGCCCAACCCAGCAGGTGGCAGCATGTATTTAAAGAAAACTTCTCCTAGTTGTTAAAGAAGGAATAAAAAAAGTTATGACATCATTGGAGTTAGGAGCATGAAATTAGTAGGCCGGATTGGAACCTTCAGGGCCTTCATTGTCTGTATGGACGAGGGATGTGAAGCAGGAGCATTCCAGATTCTTTTGGAACAAGCCTAAAGTGAACCCAGATTCTTTTGGATCAAGCCCAACTGGGCCAAACATGCCCTAAATCTTAAGCAGGTTAGCTTGCAGACTGAACCAACTGCTTTTGATGTGTAACTCTAGCATTTTTCTACAGCGTACATGCATTTCAACGCAGATGCTTACATAATGGGAAATACTTCACTAGTGCCCTAAACCATTGAAGATTTTAGAGTGCCACCCTGATTTTGGGCCCAGCTTGATGATGAAATCAAAATTCAACCTGTCACATGGTTTAGCATCATTTGTTCTACCATAATACCAAAATAGATTCTTAGGCAGGCCGTACCTACTTAATATTTATAACCATGTATTAATTAAGAAAAATACTTTGATCTATTCACAGACACATTAGAATGTGATAGTGTGATAATGCTCTACACAGTCATTTATCCACTTGGGTATAATGTTGGACAGTTTAGATGTTGAATATAGAGTTTTGAGATTGGTATATAAGTCAAATAATTTTATTATGTTGATTTTACTCATTTTCCAAGTGAGGCCCATGCACTTCTTTGATTTAGATGAAGCTTGGTCTCTTAATTAAATAAATTATTCTAAATGGAATAGGCGAATTGAATTATTTATTCATTATTAAGGCAGGCCCAAAATGGGGTTGGAACACTGAAATATTCAATGGTACGGATACCATTGAAATATGTCCTTTACATAATAATATGTGGATACCACTAATATGCAAATGATTACATAAAGACATGCACACCTCTAGTACACGTTAGATGGCCCAACTTCACCATGTTAATGACCTTAACTGAGCTCATTTTCATCCTTCTTTATCCATTCCAAAAATGCTCCCTTGAAGTTTTAGTCATTGGCATAATTGGTGTTCTTTTGACTAGAAAAGGTAAACTCTATGAAAAATACTTTGGATGCAAAATCATTATAAGTTGATTTGTGTCATTTGACTGCATTATCTGATAGGGAACTGACATCTGTTTTATGACTGGTCCTTGTCTTTGCACGTTAGGATTTCAAAATTTGCAGTTGTCACATTTGCATTTGAAAAATTTTAAATTACTATAACATATGCTGACAGATTTTCCTTTGCAGGGCGGCAGTTGCACAACCAAGGCTACTGGTCCCAGTGGCATTGGTCATGATGTTTAACCGGTGGAATGAGTGCGTGCATCAACTGATGTGTTTTCCTTTGTATTTTGTTTATTTGTTTGGGGTTTTGGACATGCTTACAAAGGATCTTCAGTTTCAGAGCTCTACCTAGAGAACTAGTCAAAATATTCAGCTGTCAAGGCTACGTCGTCCTTGCTACTTCTTAATTAATTGTTGGCTAACCTTTATGCCTCCTTAATTAAATGGATGGACTGATGGACTGCATCCATTTTGCCTTTGAATGGAAATTTCCTTTCAAGCTTCCCGTTGAAATGTCAACAGAGTCACTGTTGAAATGTCAGCAGGGTCACTGGGGGTATATTCTACACTGGTGCTGGACAAATTTATTTCAGCATGAGAACCACAGAAGCATAGACCAAGTTACTTGCAGAAGCCCACTTTAGCATATGCTGCCTCTCTTAAACGTTCATTTTTTTTCTGCTAAATATCGGTTTGGTTGTAACTAATAGCAGCTTCTGTTTTGCAGGATCGTGGTGCCACATTTTGGCTTCGTGCACCTTGATTTGATACCCATGCTCGTGGGATTTTTCACCTACAAGGTTGCAACTTTTGTTCAAGCAATTGAGGATGCTTTGACTGCATTGGAGACAGAGCAGAAAGCATAAAGTATTGGACTGGATTGGAATTTCTTGTATGTGTGGGGGACCTCTGGCTCTCCCATCTTCATGTGCAGGTTTGCACAGTACGAAAGCATGCCTGTTCCTATTCACAGAAATTATTGGACTGGACTGTAATTTCTCCCAAGTCTCTTCTGTACGAGCTCTGGAATGGTTACATGTATTTAAATTGTGAAATCCAGCAATGGTGGTTAAAGAAAAAATATAAAATAAAAGAAATACCAATTCCTTGCTGGTTATTTGACAACCTTTTTTAAGGTTGTGTAAGCAATTGGTGAACTGACCTGGTCGTATCTTTTGGTAAGGATCAACTAGAATTGATTATTATAATATAAGAAACGGAAAAGCAGGGAATAGATTAAAAAGTGGAAAAAGCAGCAGTGTCCAGAGCATCATGAAAAGGGTTTTCTTTCCCATCCGGTGAACACGTATTGTATTGAATGACATGAAGTTCTAACTTTTCTTATTTGTCCTGTAGTGGGATTATGCTGACTTGTGACACATTGTATTTGACGGAGCTCACAACTGTCCAATAAAGTCTATATCCACCCACTAATTGCTTCCTTTTTGAAGAGGACTGCTGCCCTGGGCATCTATGAATCAATATTAGCGACTTTTAAGCTTAAATTGTGGCTGAAGCATCCGAGCACTTTGTCCTTGCCTTGAAGAATATTGAGTTGGATTTTACTCCAATACCACCTCATCTGCGTTATAATTCATACAGCTAGTATTCGCTCTTATCGTCCGCCATTGAATCAAGAAAGGCTAGAATAGTAGTTTTATATCTTTCTATGTGGGAGGATATTCTTTGGTTCTCGACTTGATAATGTGAATGGAATAACCCAGTTTTCACAATTGGATTAGGGGACCATTTCAGTGCCATATCCCTTAGTTTATTGACATATTCTCAAGTGTTTTTTTTTGTGGCCAATAAGGCCGAGTAGTTTTAGCTGCCGTTTAGATTCCCAAAGGGGTTTCCGTCGTTATCCCTCTTTTAGGTAGCCTCTGCCAATAGTATACAAGTAACCACTGCATTGTCCAGCAAAAGAGAAATTGTGATACTCTGGCTGGTGATACTCTGGCTGGCAGAATATGATATCTGAGACAGCAATTTAGGTAGACAATTTGCCCATGTCATTTAAAAGCTGTTAGCAATGGATCCCAGTTAGGACATCCTAATTTAGTTTTCATGCCTTTGGAACGGGGAGCTGTTTGAACAATGAATGCATCGGAAGTGAGTATTATCCTAATTTCAAGCCGTCTGTTGCTAAAGAATAACCATATCGATGGGGAAAAGGTATCCGTTTGAATAAACACCGCATCCGGGGTGCCTGAGTATCAACTGACAGACACTGGCAGTGGCCTAACAGGTTATCTTGGAAATGAGATGCACTCGAACAATTCAGCAGATCTGGACGAGGCACGCCACAAGATTTCATCAGAAACATGGGACAAAACGAATGATCTAACACTAACATGTCATTGACAGGATTGCCAACCCGTGATTAATCACAGGCTTTTGTATTTACAACGGTTGCGATCTGAGACGATAGACAAGTCAACTGACTAGACCAGTGGTGCGGATGTTTCGCCTCTTGGGTGTTCGAGATGTAGACACATGCCAACCGTCCACCACTCCTTCCAGCCCCAGTTCCTTCACGTCCGTGGGATCCAGCACGCATTCTGGGGAGAAGCCGATCGGCCCGTGGCACGCCGGCTTGGCCTTGCGTCGGCCGGCCCCGAACGGGACGTTGCGGAGGGTGCCCCCGGCAGTCCAGTACCTCTGACACCCCTTGCAGAAGTGGCGCGGCTGGTTCACGTTGTAGTTGTTGAAGTAGCAGAACTTGGTGTCCAAGGACTTGCACCGAGGGCATGGCAATGGCTTCTCTGGCCGTTTATCAGGTGGGCTTCCGCCGCCGCAGGTTGACCCCGCACCCTTGCTTTCGCCCCCCTTCACCTCCCCAACCTCCATCAAGATCATGGCCCCGAACAGCTTGAAACCTGGTGCATCCGTGCTCGCATCCGTTCCCGCCATGATTCGAGAAGGGGGACTATGCGAGTCTGTCCTCTTGTTTATTGGGATACAGGGCTTCAGTGTAGAGTGAGAGGGAGAGAGATCTTTGAAGGCTTCTGATCCTCTTACCTTCAAGGAAAGCTGCTTCTTCGTCGGGAGACTAGAGGAAGTCCTGTTGGGGTTTTGTGAAGATCAGCTCCTGCTTCCAGGAAATTGAGGAGGAGCCCTGAAAGAAAGTCTCCATTGAAATGCTCTTTTATACATTACATGCGGATGCATGTTCGTACGCGCCACGGGGGGCCTGTGGGTCCCACCAATATTTTTGGGTTTTCACAAAGCCCATGTGTGTAAGTACCGTCTCTCCCTTATCATGTCATACAAAGGAGACCCGCGGCCAATTCCGGCTACAGTAAAGCTTCCCTTTGGCCTTTTTTCCCACCTCAGCGCGCACCGTCAGCAGACGGGGTGGACATCGCGCGCATCAACTTGCGGCCTGGCTCGTGTATCATGGAGACTACTGGTAGAATACTCCTATTCATCCACCCTTTCAAATAGAATAAATAGGGTTGATTGCATAACTCGGAACCCACGCGCGTGGATACCTATTCGAGTACGCAATATTAGCAGTTACCAATTTTAAATTTAAGTTGTTATATTAGTGATTTAAATTCTCATTTGACATTTTTTTAATTATTTAGCAATTATATTTGTCTTCTTAATTTCTAATTCGACATTCGTTCGTGATTTAATTTCTATAGATTAAAAATATCTACTTTTCTTCTTTTTTTTCTGTTTGTTCGATATTTTTAATATGATGTTATCGTTAGTTAACTAAGAAATTATCATCCAACCTTAACCTGAGTAGGATAAAAAAAAAATTAATATAGACTAACAATAACTGACTGCGACGAGTAGTGTTTTTTTTTTTTTTTTTGGGCGAAGGAACGCACTCATTAATTCATTAATCAGTTCTCTTTATTTCTTTTCTTTTTGTCGTGGCAACTACTATGTATAATAGATTTATAATACATATGGCCATGATCAGATCCCAAACATCCGATAATATCTAAGGGAGAGAAATGGATGGCTGCGATTTAAACTAGCTGCAGATTAGCAGGTAGCGCAAGGAGTCAAGGGCGGAGCGTCCAAGGCGCGTTACAACCAAGATGCTGCTAGCTTAAGTTACAAAAAACTAGCTATGCAACAGCAACTCTTCCTTTATTTTAGTGGACAACTAAGAATATATATTAGAAATGACTTTTATTTTTTAATTGGGAGTGCCAGATAGACAAGTCGACGCAAGAGAATTGGACGATACTTGCGGATATTTAGCCAAATCTGGGAGATTTAAATGATAAGTGATTGAATCGTGAAATTTTATAATCGTCTAGGATGGACGACTGACTAACGTTGTAGCTGTAAATAGACGGAGAAAATTCCCAAATCCTTTTTGCTTAATTTGTAAGTATATCTAAATAATTTTTTCGTAGTGGTCAAGAAAATAATTTTACCGTAATTAATGTACACACATAATTTTAAAAATTACAAATAATTTTTATCTAATTTAACCATAATTACAAATATATCAGTGTTGTTTTGGTGTTGTTACTGCATCATCATAGCAAATATATATTTGCAAAAATAAAAATTGAATATCTACTTAATTTCTGAACTTACAAATATATTTATATAGTTTGTATATCTTTACGAATATACATATATCTTGACTGCGTAGTAATTATCCTATAGCAGTATGGATATATTTACAATTATGATTAAATTGTATACGGTCTATTTGGAATTTTTAAAATATACAGATATGTTTGTAATTATATCAAATTATGTAGATATATTTACAAATTAACTATCATTTGTTCACCCCACCCAATCTTCTTCCCCTTGTACACCAGCAAGGGATCTTGCATTTGTTCGATGAAAATAATTCAGGGGTTCTCCAACCAAAAAGTTGAAAGTTTTCAAACCGGAAAAAAATGGTTTAATTTCAAATAATTTTCAGGTCTAAGTGTCAATCTTATCATGTAATTGAGGACTTTTTAAAAAGTTGTTTAAATTCAAATAATTTTCAGGTCTTAGTGTCCATCTTGTCATGTAATTGAAGACTTTTTAAAATTATTCTATTGTTATAAAAGCTTTTCTCGGCTGATTCTCCATCTCATGTTACGGTTTTCAGGGTCATATTATCTCAATGACAATGGATGCTGCAGTTGGCATGTTTTGTTTTTCAAAAGTTGAGAATCTTATTCCGTCTCTGTTGGGAGTCATCCCCCTTTTGTAGCCACCTTTTGTAGCCATTGGCATTTTGCAAGAGATAGTAAGTGCTTTTCTCCTTACAAAATTTACTACAACTGTTACTTTACAAACATGTTATAAAAAAAAATGTTTTTTCTATTCTAAAGTTCAAAACGTTAATTTTGCGAAATTGGAATTTTTAGCTTTTCCTAAACTGACTAAGCAGGCACTTACACTTTTATAATTAGATGATGCATGAGAATTCTTCCAGCTAAATCCAGACACCTACATACTCATGGTGTGTTTTTTTGCTAATGAAACTTTTCAACTAAAATTTTTTAATTTGAAACTTTTCACTTTCTATAATTTTTTTAAATTATTTCTTCACTTATTTGTACACAAATTATATTGTTTTTCAATTATTTCTACACAATTACCCATACAACAAATTTATTTATTTTAACTTTATTCTTTTTATTTGTCATTATTATTCCGATCCTACTATATCATTTTTCTCTTATTTTTAAAACTTTTACACCAAACTTTTCATTCAAAAAATTTATCACTTTCCAAATACACCCTCCCGCTTAGTTGATCTTAACCGTTGTTTACTTCCAATCTGGAACAAAGGAATGAGGATTGGATCAGTGGAGCAGGGTTATAATCCAGAAACATGCAGGGATGATTAATGTGGTAACCTCGTGAAAGTGGATATGCATCAGCTCAATAACTAGACCCGTAAGTAAAGCTAGCTTTTGGCTAAAAAAATATCTCCAAGAGGAATCTCTTTGCCTTTTATAATCAGAAAGTAATAACTGCTATGGTTCTCTGATTTCAACGTATATATCTAGCTGCTATCAAGCAGAGAGAAAGTGGACACTCGTTTGGTAGGAAAGTTTGCATCCATGTTGCTTGTTTTCATGCTCCGCCAACTAGTGGTCGTATATATATATATATATATATATGGCTGTTCCGATGCAGCATCACCGCACCAAAACAGCGGTGCAGTAAGCTTAAAATGGGCCTCACATGATCATGAAATCATGATCTACTCCACTCATTGTATTTAGAATAATGTATTCTATTACCATACCAATTTTCAT
>JAXCLR010000001.1:90688782-90718164 GCA_035584095.1 Annona squamosa | reverse complement strand
AAATGGGCCCCACATGATCATGAAATCATGATCTACTCCACTCATTGTATTTAGAATAATGTATTCTATTACCATACTAATTTTCATCCCAATCAGATACTTTAAAATTGTTATTTACATCAAAATATTTTATTACGTTGGATTTATACCATTTTTAGATGGGGCCCATATACATATCTGATTGGGATAAAAATTAGTGTGGTAATAGAATACATTATTCTAAATACAATGGGTGAAGTAGATCATGTGAGCCTCATTTTGGAGCCACTTCACGGCTGCTTCCATATATATATATATATATTCTAGTTGCTTCATTTTTTCAATCTCCATGGGAGAGAAGATCCAAGGTACCAAGCACCAAAACATGAACAGCTTCCTGATGCTTCGATTTTGTTCAGTCCATGATCACGTCTCAGTGATCCAGACCGTTGATGAGACAGTCCAACGTGGATGCTGATGGCCCAAAAAGGGAAATTAAAAATCAGATAAGATGTGTTCGTTAGCATAATCTGTTCTGGACAACTGCTGGTATGCGGGGGCACTACATTCCAAGGTGGGAGAGAGAAGAATACAAAAAGGTGCATCAGGACACTATTTTGCCCCTTCACTAATGAATCAGAAACTTGGGAATTCCTCAAATCTCTTTTGGGGGGCAAGGCGGCGGCGGTCCCAAGGACTCCATGTCTTCCAGAAGCCACGTGGGATGATTTCACCAACCTCTCCAACGTTTTTATCAAGAGATTGTAGGACTCTTCTCCGTGCTGGAAGTTGCATGGGGTGAGTCCAGCGGGGGGTTTCAGTCATTTAGGGCTATCAAGTAGTCATCCAGACCTTCCTCTAATGGACCCGATTTTGGAAAATGATATATATCAAACATTGATCAATGGTCAAAAACTAAGCGGGAATTGATACTGATGTTTCAGATGTAAGAGATATCTGTGATGCCAAGCAATCTGGTGGGGCCCACCGCTCCAATGGCTTGGATGAGAGTGGGTTGGACCAAAGCGAAATCTTTCTATGAGGGAGCATGGTTTTTTGAAGGGCAGTTGGAAAATCTCACCTGCGAATTGGATATGGCAATTGTACTTTGTTTCATTTTCTACATGGTGATGGGTTTTAGTTGGCACCTAACGGAGCAGGTGAGTAGCCAAGAGATGGGTGTAAAGGGCTGCAGTCTTCCCCTCGGATTAATTGAGTGACGACAGGGGATAGAGACAGTTCGGTTTATAAAATGGTACATGGTTTGGAACTTGGTGCAAGGACAAAAAGATATATATATATATTTGATAGAAAAGCTGCATCTGAAAATATAAAGAAATATAAATAAAATGATAGGAACAGTGATTTATAAAATTAAATTATTAATCGATAAATATGTGTATTTGAGTAGAGATGTTATAATAATAACAGAAAAGCAAGTAGTAACCTGGTAAAATAGTGTCGTCGAAGATTAGACAGGCGTAAGCAAATGTTACTTTAAATTTCAGTGGATCCAGATACCCTGTACTTTTTTCTTTTTCTTTTTCTTTTTTTTTTTTTTAACATTTTTGGATGCAAATAATAAGGCTCTGAAAAATCAGGCGCATATTTTAAAAGTCCGTGTACACAGCTCCCATCCAGTAATTGGCTGAACTTTTTCGATTATAAATCATACACGATTCCAAGGATGCTCTCCCAACAATTTGGACCTGACCGTAAGAACGGTTGTTGGTTGACTGCAGCCGGCCATAGAGCTTCGAGTACTGGCGCAGTGAGAAGTTAGGGTTTCTATGCAAATTTCGATTTGTTTTGGGCTTCATAGAAAACCCTTCTTATCTTCCAAACAACCAAAAACATGGAATCACAATCTTAAAATCAATATTTGGCATATGCAAAGCAGCATTGGACTAGCCCTACTAGCAGAGCCGTGTCTTAGTCGCGGGGCGTTCAGGCTTTGAATTATGATTGGGAAAGATTGTTTTTCATTTTAGGAGCAACGTTTCCCATTTACATCCCCTTAAGCAAAATTAAAAAATATATATTCGAGATACTTGGTTTGTAAATATAAGACATCGAAACAAAAAAAATAACCGGGCAGATGCAAGCAACATGAGGACTTAAAACACAAAAGAGGACATTGGAACTTGGAAGCCAACTAAACAGACAAAAATAAATAACTAACTAAATAAAATTTTGGATAATTCTAAATATATCCACTATATTTGGCCTTAATTCCAAATATACCAACTATATTTGCATTTAATTCCAAAAATACTCATTCCATGAGTTAACACCATTAGATAATACATGAAATTACTAATATGTCCCTCAAATTTAAGATAAAATTGAAAAAATCGAATGTTATAACTTACTATTGCTCTAATTGCACATGAATTCTAAATTTAACTTACATTAATTTCATTTTCTTTTCATTCATTTCATTATTTATTATTTTATAACAGGGGTACATTAGGTATTAAAAAATTTAACCCATGGTTTTTAACTGAATGAACATTTTTGGGATTAAAAGCAAAGACAAGAGGTATATTTGGAATTTTAAAAATATTGTGAGTATATTTTGAATTAAGATTAAATACAGTGGATATATTTAAAAATAACTCTAGAATTTTATACCTCCACTATTAAACGAGTCTAATCGAATCAACCAGATAACAAAACCTATAAAAACTCCACCAAAAGCACAAATGACTAACGTCATGCCCAACAATTTTGTACAGAAGATGCAAGCATAAGCATTGAGCTTTAAGTGCTCTTAGGAATGTTAGATCATGGTTGAATACGATTGATCTCAATCCAAACTCAAATAGTATTCGATTAAATGCATCCAGGTGCACTTAGCTTAAGTGCATTAGAAAAATTATTTTTTTTATTTTTTTGAATTGTTAATTTAAGTGTAATTAATTTATAAACTAATTTTCACTATTTTTAAAGACTCGTAGATATTTTTATTTTTCAAAAATATGAGTATTTTAGTCATTTGAAAATTATTAAAATACTCCTATTTTCAAAAATAAAAATATATATACTTGTCTTCGAAAATGGTAAAACTTAATACATATGTCAAATTATTTAAATAAAAAATTTTATAAAAAATTTTCAAAAATAATTTTTTGCAACCAGGTGCAACCGAGTGTCCAGGGCCCAACCCAAATAACCCAACCTCATAAATAATACCATAAGATTTTTTTAAAAGAATGTCATCCCTATTTACGCCCCTCGAGTGAGATTGGAAAATATGCACCAGGAATACTTAAGTTGTAAATATAAAATATCAAAAAAAAATTTTGAGCAAATGCAAGGACTTCTTTTTTTGGGTGAAAAGCAATGCAAGGACTTAAAATTTGAAAGAAGACATCTGAAGCTAATGGAATAGACAACGGAAGTAGGAGCATTGAGCTTTACGTGCTCTTGAGAGCAGATTGGGGCTCAATCTCCAAGCGCACTGAACCAGCGCTATGGCTAAGAGGAAATGAGGATCGGTTTTAATTCAAATCCGACTAACCAAACTTCATTAATAATAGACATTTCAAAAAATAAGCTACACAACCGAATTTAAATAGACCGAATTTCCAAGGTGAATCGGATTGGATTAGAGGTTGGTCAGGTCAACCTAAACGACCCGACCCGCCATGGTCGGAGTAAACAGACGCATTCGCCCGGGCATGCGATGAGCAATTTCTACCAAAGAAATGAAACCAACAATACAAGGAAACGTGTGGCCTGTTAATACAGTAACAAGCATATAAATTATATAGCAAACGCAATACGTACTTAGCGTGCAGAAATAGCAAGCCATCTGCACACTGAAAAATGCACGAAACCAGTGTTTGATTATGTGTAGATATAAGGAACTCAACCCAAAGAAGCTTTCTCTTTAAAGTACTTTGGTTTCCCCACACCCAGATTAAGCGACGTGGCAGGTCCAAAAAGGAAGTCGTTAGCCGGTGTTTTGCATGCCAGCAGCAATACCCTTCATAGTCAGGATGAGAGTGTCTTCAAGACCTGGCGCATACTCGCTCATGGGGTTCAGCTTAACAAGGTCATTGGCTGGCTTGCTTGAATCCAGTCTTTCCTTTGACAAATGGGGCCTCAGCTTCACTCCATAACTGGCGTCCCGAATACGCTTCAGTGTGTATGCCTGGCAGACATTAAGGGTAGTGATATATGAATCACGCAACCGGAGTCGCTGCTTCAGGTAGGGATCCCCTTCAAGAATATCTTTGTGACCAGCAACCTGGAAGACATGCGGTCCAAATGCCTTAGGTTCAACTTCCAGGGAGTCTTTTTGAAAATAAATAAATAAATTTCCAGTGAGTCAGAAACATCACATGGGCGCTAACTTGTTCAGCAGGGTAACCTGAGGGTTGTAGCTTTTGCGTGGATAGAAACGGATAGAAACATAGACAAGTATGCTTACTATCATAAACAAACAGAGTATGTACATCTTGAAACAGTCATGTCTCCACCAAATATACCACCAATATCACTGTATCATCATGACCATGACATGCGTAGGGGGAAAAACAAATTAACAGGAAACTGATCATTACCTTGAGGAGAAGATTCTTAGTTGCTTCATAGTTGGCTCTCAAGCTTTCTCCAAATGACCATAGATCCTTCGACACCAACAGCTTGTCATACAGCGCAGCAATGCCAGGGTCTCCCTTGGCAAAAACCATCTCAACCAAGTCTATGGTGACCCTGAAAAATGGCCACTCATTGTACATCTCCTGGAGCGATTGGAGATTTTTGGCATTCTTGTCCAAGACATGCTTAAATGCTGCCCCGAAGCCAAGCCACACGGGTAGATGGAATCTTGTTTGTGTCCATGCAAAGATCCATGGGATAGCACGGAGTGATTCTATACCTCCGCTGGGCTTCCTTTTTGATGGACGGCTTCCAATGTTCATCCGACCATACTCCATCTCAGGTGTTGCCTGTGACATTAGAGGGAAAGAAAAACATAACACTCACCCAATTATTAGTAGAAAATCAGTATGGTTGACTGTATATCCAGCTAGTTCGACCTTTTTCATTGCAGTCAATAGGCGCATCAAACTACTACCAAGAGTTGCATCAAGTGGGACCCATAATGTAGATGACCTGGAATGAGGATCAGTCCATATATGGCTATCTCATAAGACACAGAAATTCGTGCGCCATGTAGTTTTAAGTTGCAAATTCTCCTAATTCAACATGCTGAAATAGCTCATGTGATCAGCAAATCAACCAGACCTTTGAAACAGATGATCTACATAGTTAGGTGCCCACTACATGCACAACTCAAATACACCCACAGTTGATCAAGTCAGTGTATTCAAGGGAACAAGCAAGAGTACCAAGTCTTCCATACATGCTCAGTATCAACTCTGTTCTGACAGTTGGCAGAAGATGGCAAGCAAAACTCACAAGGCGGAAATATTCGACAAATCGTGGTTCCTGGAACACAATTGATCGATACTCTTTCGTAGCTACAACGGCCATTTCATCCATCAGCGCACGCCATTCGGGCTTTGGCGAGACCGGTGGGCGCATCCCATGCTCAAGAGTAGCAGCTGTGAATCGTTGCAGTGTTCTGAAACACAAGTGCTCCTCCCCAAAAGACTGCTCAATAACTTCACCTTGAACTGTCACACGAAGCGATCCATGGATTGTCTCTGGTGGCTGGGACAATATAGCAAGATGGGTGGGGCCACCTCCTCTTCCAACAGTTCCTCCTCGACCATGGAACATTGTCAGCTTTACCCCATATTTTTTGGCAACATTTATAAGCTCCTCTTGGGCTTTATATAACTGCCAAGCAGCAGAAAGACGTCCAGCATCCTTTCCAGAATCTGAGTAACCAATCATGACTTCTTGTTTTCCATCTATCCTGTTCCTATACCAATCTATGGAAAACAGTCTAGCTAAAGCTGCAGGGGCAGCCTCAAGATCTGCCAGCTTCTCAAACAATGGTACAACTCTCAGTGGCTTCTTTACACGGCATTCACGTTGTAGGAGTTCAACAGCAAGAACATCTGAAGGGGCTGTCGCCATGGAGATAATATAGGCTCCAAAGTTATCTGAAGGGAGCTCAGAAATAACATGAAGTGTATCCAACACATCAGCAATTTCCTGTGTCTTAGGTAGGTCGGGGCCAAACAGAGGACGTTTGCCACGAAGTTCAGATAGCAACCATTCTTGGCGTTTTTCTTCAGGCCAATCATGATACGAACCCACGTCTAAATGCTTTGTGATGGCATCTATAACATCAGCGTGCCTATCCGATTCTTGTCTGATGTCAAGTTTTACAAGTGAGAGACCGAATGTGGAAACTTGCCGCATGAAATCAAGAAGGCTTCCATCAGCAACTGGTTGGTCACCACAAGAACAAAGGGATCTGTAACAAAGCTCAAGAGGCTCCAAGAACTGCAGACAAGGAAGTCCACTTCACTACAGATCATATATAAACAACAGAATGACTAAAGCTGAGATAAACCAAATTGCAGTGCTCTTCTGTGTGTATTGTGAAAATTGCCCTCTGGCGGGGGATTAGAAGTGTCAAAATGGTAAAATTTCCCTTTTCAACTTAGATATGATGGTATTTCTCAGCTATCCATGCAAGGAATAACGGAATCAACATTCACGAATCTCATGCAATGTATCAATGGCAAGAATGAATGAGCGGACAATCCACTCAGTTCTTTCAGGCATCTGCATTGTCTTAATTGATTCTCTCTCTTATTTATTCTCAACACTGCTGCGTTGATTATGCATATTCATTAGCTCAAGTTCAAAGAAGAAAGAGGTTGCTGTAGTTTTTTAGCAAAGACATGCAGACAGGGGTTAGTTCTAGCCAAAGTTTCAAGACAGGCAAGAATGACTTCATAAGATTCCTGTGGTAGACTTCATGCAATTGAAATATGGTTGATAAAGATGGTCATGGTAATGGACGCGGTGGTGATGATGATGAAATGTCACATTGAATTTGGAGAGAACATCTTTTATTTTCATATGATGGGAGCAAGAAGCTCGTATAATTCATTTAAAATTTATAATGATCTTGAAGTACAGTGAGAAAGATAGATATCAACCTGGAACTTATGTTTTCCGAAACCAAAAAATGCATCAGCATTGAAAAAAATATGTACGTTTAAATTATACAGAATTTAAGCCATGTTGAAAAGACTAGCATATCCAAATTTTAGTTGCAACTAAAAAAGATAGCCCCATGGATTTAGTTGTGAGACGGGAAGACCTGTTCCACACTTGTGAAGGTTGCTTCCTCAGGAATCTCAGAGATTCCATGAGCTAATAGATGGCGAGACTTTTCACGAGTATTATAAAGTTTATCTCTCACATCAGCAAGTATGACGCGGTAAGGTTCATTAGCAGGGACTTGCTTCCAGAATTCTGAAAACAGCAGAAGGAAGGTATAAAAATAACAGAATCGCCTATAAAATAAATCAAATCATTTCAAATTGAGCCCAGGGGAAGTATAAAAATATCAGAATTTCCTGCAAAATAAATCAAATCATGTCAAACAACTGAGCCCATTACATACGGCATGCATTGATTTTGAAGACCAGTATAAAAGAAATGCCACTTGCGACTGGATTTTTCAGTCCTGGACATCTTCAAGGCATTCACAACGAATTTTGGGCTATCGTCAATGGTAATCACTGACCATAGGCTTCAACAATTCAGCGTGTATATTGGCTGAGCCCTGGTGCAACCGGACCCTTAAAATTCTTACAGTTCGTAATAGGAATTTCGGAAATCCTAACAGAATTTAAGAGTCTACTTCTTTTTAGCCCTGTCCTTGAGATGGTAGCATCAGAGCAAAGTGAACATTTCTGAGCCCAGTATTAGATGAGAATTATAACGCAGAAATTCAACAGCAGTAAACACCACTCGCCTATGTAGTGTTTTGAATCCTTCCTTAACGATCTATGTAGTTCATTTGCACGGACGCGAACCTCGTCATTGCATCGCCACATAGACAGCTGCAAGAAACATATTAGTAAGTATAGGAAATCAGTATAATAAATAAACCAACTCCAACAAAGAAATAATCGTACAAGTCTCCTGAAAATCAGAAAATTATGAGATTTATAAAGGTATTTACCTCGAACATCAGATCTTCAATCTGGGAATAGTACAGATTTGCAGCCATCATTCTAGCCAAGAGACAAACATCCCTCGTAACCTCGGGAGTTACTCTAGGATTTCCTGAATGTAGTGAAATTATTAGAATGAACCACACCAACAAAGCAAACAATGATCGTAGAAGACAGGATGTGGAAACCCATCATACCGTCGCGATCCCCACCCATCCATGAAGAGAACTGAATAAGAGGAGCATTGTATGGGACACGTTCATTAATCCCTATATTCTTCAAAGCAGTGTCAACCCGACGCAAGAATTTTGGGACACCCTTCCAGATTGTTTCATGAAAATAACTCATTCCAGCTCGCATTTCATCTTGTGGGGTTGGAGGGGTTCTCCGGATTTCATCAGTACGAAAAGCAGCCTGAATCTGCTTTGAGTAACAACAAAGGAGAAAAGAAAAATCACCAAGAATACTTGGTTATCTGTAGTTCCATGTCAAGCATCCAGCAAAAGTCTCAATTCCTCTAACAGTAAAACTTATTTCTTATCGCTTAATTTAAGATCTGATAAATATGGCAAGATAACAGATCGTAAACAGCATTTTGAGATTATAGATTCTGCACTTTCCTCATATTTGTATTCGAAATAGTAAAAATTCAATTTGCAAGTTCTCTAGAAAACCAATGTTTGGCAGAACTCTATGGACAACTTTGTTAATTAGCCAATTATTTTTTACCACTACAGGTACTAGTCATAATTCTTGCACAATCCATTTTCACTGGCAGAACATGTCAGTGTGCATTTGCCGGTCTAATGTCGTTAAAGATATTTAGTTGCTTCAGGTGAATGGATTTCGGTCTGATACAGCTCCTCAAAGCTCCACAAAGTTATACAGGAAAACAGAACAATCCAAGAAAAGAACAAAGGGCCACTCTCCCGTGTTCTGCATTTTTCTGGGTTTGTAGAAGGAACTCAAGAATATGGCTGCAGAGATAAGAACGTCACGCACAGTATGTGTTACTTGCAAAAGCTCTCAGAATGAAAACACTATTGTACGTTTTAGATTTTTTTTTTTTTTTTTTTGGCAAGGTGTTGGTCCGGTGACCTGACTCCCTTTTGCCTTCCAATAAACCTCAGACGCTTTGAAATACAGAGAGAAACAGGACACCATACTTGCCTCTTAAATCTTTATCTTTATGATTATTGTTTCAATAGCAGCACTTCAAATTTCATTAAAAATTTGTCCTTCAAATATGCATATTTTTTAAAAGTAAAAAAAAAAAAAGTATTTTTCTAGGAACATAGACGAGTGTTTCCGATCAGGTTGCATCAACTGTTCCTCAGAATCCAATGATCTGTTAGAAGATCAATGGAACTCACAGGTAATCGAAATAAATGAGTTTACAGTTGGTAAAGACAAATTTGGAGATTCATCAGAGATAAAAATGAAAGTACGAAACAAAGAAAACATGATATATTGTGGCAACTATTAGCTTGTGTCCTTGAAATAAAAAATTAAAAATGAAAACCCAATGTGCTGTTGGCTTATTTGAAGAATGATTAACTTGCCTCTCTCTGCAGAGCTTCGTCAAGTTCTTGCTTATCATCAGGAGTTATGTCTTTGGCATATAGATCAGCCAAACAATTCCTTATTCTGCACAAAAAGATACAAAATACACAGAGAATATAAGAAGAAAATTTGCCAGGGTTCCATAACTTACCAAGCCTACATAAGAAAGACAAATGACTTAGACAAACCATTCAACAAACCTTGCGTGCTTTTGAAGCAATGATCTCCGGACTGACTGGGTGGGATGTGCTGTTAAAACTAAATCTATAGTTTGATTCTTCAGAGCATCAAAAACTTCTTCAGGAGACTTCTTCAACTGCACAACAAGTCTTTTAAGAGTCTCTTCAATATCCGACTCTGTAGTGGCAGAATTCTCATCTGCAAAATCTCCCCTCTTGAGCTTAATTCGTCGTCTATATGCGATCTGAACCTCCTCAGCCAAGTTGGCCAAGTTGAGCATGTGGGAAAACGAGCTAGCCACGACAATGGAATCCCCAGGATCCAAGCTTGTGAGCATACTGCCAAGCTCTTCAAGCTTTTTAGGGTCCTGCTTCCCTTCATACTCGGCTGACAGTTCATAACACTCTTGAACCTAATGATACAAAACATGATTGACACATCAATTCAAGCTTGCCATTATATAAAACTCATGAGAATGCAAATATCCTACGCTGGAATAACTAATCTCAGCTCACACTGTCTGTCAAAACTACTGACCCAGACAAATGAGGAACAGAATGGCGCTGAAATGGTATCTAGAAATATGATTGACTGTGCATAACATCTTCGCAATTTAAATGGAGTTCACGCTCTCCCGTCGGCCTCACCATCAAAATCAATGGATGGTAGTAGATTTCAAATGACCATAGCATGACTTCTATTTGTTCTTGGTCAATAAATAAGATTTTACTATCAATATGTCACGATTTTCTTATTGACCAAGAACCATGTGCCGTCCAAATCCAACTACAACAACGTTTTCCATTGAATCAGTATTAGACATTCTACAACAGATTGACCAAAAAAAGCGAATATCTCGCAAACATTGCAGTTCTTCAGACTACCGATAAGAGAACGGTTATTGGACGGACCAGTCTAAGATGCCAGTTAAAGCATCAGTAATGTCGGTAACTATTAGCCCAAAACCTCAAACCTCACTAACTGAAATATGCAAGCCGATTCCCAGCATCCTCTTTTTTTTGCGGATCGAAAAAGTCGTATCAGATGAACCGATCGATGACAACGATAAGAAACACGCAGCAAACGGAAGAAAGAAGCGGAATACAAACCGTTTCCTTGATCTCATCTCCGTGCAAATCCCGAAGAATGTCAAGGAAGCGATCCAAGAGAAGAGCGTCGTACTCGACTAGCTTATCGTCTTCGGAAACCTTTCCGGGCACGAGAAGCCTCAGCTGAGCATCAATCGATGCCAACTTCTCCACCGAATTCTTCGCCATCTCTGTTCTTCTTTGTTTTTTCCTCTTTCTTTTAATCAGTGTCAAAGACTCCAGAGAGAGAGAGAGAGAGAGAGAGAGAGAGAGAAGCTGCAGCTGAAATACAATCCTCAAGAGAAGATCGGGATTAGCAAAAGTATATCAATCGATCATCTATAAACCAACGAAACACACCTGGAGAAAAGAAGAAAAGAGAAAGAAACAGAGGGAAAAGCATACAAACGATGGGGAGGACGAAGGAGAGTCACACGAGACTAAGTCGGGAAATGTAGGGGATATATATATATATATATGTATGGACAGGAAGTTTCTCTCAATGGGTAACGATCCTGCAAGTTCCAACCTCTTATCTTTTATATCTAAAAATTATCTTTTAATTCTAAACCCTTTTATATTGTATAGACTTCTTCTCAAAATTCAACTGTTTCAGATAAACTCTCGAATAATATTAAATATTGATACGTGTAAGTTTCTAATCAAAGTAAATAGTTTAGATTTAAAAAATAAATATCTTTAATGTAAAAGGTAATGCATTGTTAGTTAATTAATTAGCAACCCTATATCATTATTACCTGTTTAATTTCGCCACTCGCATAGTCGCGACTGATTTTAATTTGTCCGTCCCGGCAGTCCCAGTTTTTTCTTCAAAGACGGTATTTTTCCTAATTTCCAAATGAATATGTGTGTTTGAAAATAAACATGGATGTCTGTTTCCTACTTGCTTTTTTTTTAAAAAAATTATATTAGACCTTGTAAATAAATCTCGAAAAATTACTCTTTCTATGAGCTTAAAAATAGTAAATGTTATGCACACGCTAATTATCTCATGAAACGGAGAAGCAAAAATCATTTACCTGTTATGTACATTAAGAAGTAAATTTCATTTAAAAGCAACAACCACAAATGTAACTAAGATGGTTATCTTGTTTGCCTTCAAAAAAAAGATGGCCATCATCGTTTGCTAATATCTGATTTTGAAGGTATAATCACTTATAAGTTACCCTTATTTTATTTTAAAAATGTGAAGCTACCTCCCTTTATAAATTGGATAAAGACTGAGTTATGAAGTGAATTTACCTCCATTTCTGAGTTATGAAGTGAATTTGTTCAAATTGATAATTTTTATGGCCACCTTTCATATTATACATTGGATTTATTTAAAATATGAATCAATTATGACAAATGTTCTTGTCAGATATAAATTATGATGTGTTTTCGTTGGACAGAAAGATTAGGGTGATGGTTGGCCTCCGGAACCAATAATGGAAGCGAGGTCAGATTTTGTAGCCTCACCCAAAATTCTGAACATTTTGAATGCGGACTCAGAAATGGCAAACAGAAGATATGAAGCTTCATCGTTTGAGGGCACTGCGATGGATGGGGCAGTTTTTCGTCGCGTGCTACTAAGCAAACCGACCCAGACAGTTTCTGTTGATAAATTAACGGTCGAATTTGCGGCCCATACGATAAATCGCCCACGATTTGAATGACCAACGGTGATCAATTAATGGATGGGTTAAAGGATGCAAAAAACAGTTTCCCAGCATTTTGCATGCTGGAACAGGAAAAAATTGCAACGTGGAACACTAGTTAGTTCCATTAGGGAAGGGGGGTTCTCATGAGATTGTCAATAAGGAAATACAAGTTCGGCTTCATGATTTCTAAAATATACGTATTTTCTCTATTTTCATAGGTTTTGATTTTATTTCCAATGGGTTTCTCGTGGAAGCGACAAAATGCATGTGTATGGAAAATCGCCCTCCGTCATGTATCGTATGCCTCACGTGGTTCTCAAAACCGTGCAGCGAGACGAGTGTCCGTAACTGATTCGCACTTTTGCGAGGGAATTATCGTAGGCAGTCGTCTTAGGTGTCAGTCTATAATTATTTAAAGAGATTTTGAATTTTGACCATAAGTCTCCTTACGCCTTCCAAGGACGAGCTTGTACAGTTACAACTTTGGAAGCAAGATTCGATCTTGTATTCCTTCCTTGAGCATCCATTCAAGTGGAGATGATTTTATAGTGATGTTGTTATAAAAATTAAAATACGTGCAAGAAGAATTTTTGGTATTATTTGTTTAATTTGCAGTATAATACAACACAATTCGTTTCACCTGAGAGAGTGAATGTGCAAATTCTGAAATTAGTATTTGATAGAGATGCATATTCAATGCACGCGAAATTGTCTTACAGGCTAGAAACTCTACCCGTATTTTCCTCTCATTCCGGGCGACGACCTGGGACATTCATAACGTCTCCTTAAAATGTGGAAGACTAACACATCAACTACCTGGTTGGTTTTCGGCAGGTATAACTGCACGAAAGCGAGGGAAGCCGAAAAATAAGTGGCAGGT
Organism: Annona squamosa; assembly: GCA_035584095.1. Taxonomy (NCBI): domain Eukaryota; kingdom Viridiplantae; phylum Streptophyta; class Magnoliopsida; order Magnoliales; family Annonaceae; genus Annona; species Annona squamosa. The sequence continues at coordinate 90,704,693 of JAXCLR010000001.1, read as the reverse complement.
CCAACCCCATCTTACTTATTTGATTTCTTGAAATTGAGTGCTAATCATGACACTAACTTATTCAACTATTTGATACAATAAAACGTAAAAAGCATTTTGCATTTATCTCCTTTATGTAATTTTTTAAATTTCTTAATTTGCAAAACCTCCTCCTCAGCTTGCAAACGTATCTCAAATTAGTGTCCAATGAATAAAGAGTTTGGATTTATTTGGCAAGGCGAAAATTATGTGAAATGTGGGATGAGGTGGAAAGTAGGAAATGAAATATTGTGGGAATATTTGTGATTAATATAAAATAATAGGTTAAAGATGTAAGAAATTAGACAGTTGAAGTATATCAAGAAAGAAAAATGATTGGATACGATTAAAATTTAGAGGTAAAAGAGTAAAAATATAATTAATTGGGCATGAAATTCTGTAATCTCATAGATTCTCATCCCACATTTTCCATCTACATTAGCAAACGTAACCAAAGATGATGTAAATGCAAAAATTAACCCGGTGAATTCATTAGCTTTGATAACTCCGCCGTCTACTTTTAATTTTGACGGCAACGAATCAGTTTAGTCGTATGGACTAATCCTGCGTCACATTTTTGGTTCATGAAATCATGTTAACTCTTGGTTGGTAAACATTGATTGGGGATATTTCTGTAAAATAATAATAATAATAATAATAATAATAATAATAATAAAGAGAGTGCTTTTGTAAAATTAAGAAATTTAATAGGAAGTTGAATAATTATAAATATTGGTGATGTAAATGCAAAATTTAACTCAGTGGAGTTCTAATTGAAAAGTTGTTATTTGGTTCGTAAAACTAAGAGCGCATCTGGGTTGAAAAGTCGTATTAATTATGAAATTTTTAGTATTCTAAATATTTTATTTCATCTAAAATCTCGTGTATATCAAACTTATATATTAACTGTTACAATATATTAAAAGTCATATTTATGTATTTATATAATTTACGGTTATTCCTAGATATACCCACTGCGTTTGACCCTAATTCCAAATATGTTTATCACATTTTTAAAATTCTAAATTTACCCGTTAAGTTTGCATTTAATCCCAAAAATACTCATTCCATGAGCTAAATTCTTTAGAGAATATATGAAATTACTAGTATGCCTCTCAAATTTATGACACGATTAGAAAAATTAAATGTTATAATTCACTAATGTCCTAACCGCACATGAATTCTAAATTTAAAGCACCTTAATTTCATTTTCTTTTTATTCATTTCATCATTTGGGTATTTTGGGTATTTAAAAAAATTTAACTAACGGTTTTTTACGGAATGAACATTTTTTGGATTAAAGGCAAATGTAGTGAGTATATTTGAGATTTTGGAAATAAAATAGACATGTTTGGAGTTAAGGTGAAACATAGTAGATACATTTGAGAATAACCTTATAATTTATATATGTTTATCATGTTAAAACTATATTATTGTAATATCATTTTCATTTATGTTTGTGTTTATATTTGTTAATTTTATTCATTATCCTTTTAAAAAGATAATTTTTTTAGAAATATATTATAAATAGCATATTGTCTTGATTTAATTACGCCATACGTTAATATTTTTGTATAGATGCCTTGCTAGCTGATATCCATGCGAAATTTTAAATTGTAATTTTTAATTTAGAACAAAAAAAACTCGCTAACTCATACCCAACTTATATAAATAAAGTTAGAATTTAAATTTTACAAACAAGATTAAGGTTCTGAAGTTTAGGTTTAGATTGGGATGGAAGTAAACATAAAACCGACTTGCCTAAACCCCGAGTGGCATAGGCAGCCACGTCCGGCTGTCCTGAATACCAAAACCGCACGCCTTCCGCGGTATCATCGAATCTCTGTAGCTTATGTATTCGACCGAATGTCCAGTCGCTAGTCCACCTCGTGAATTATTTTTCGCCAACCGTTGCCTGAACGAGGTATCCTATTACTTTCTACGGAGCTTGCTGCAGGGGGGGAGGTCATGTGGACCTTGTGGTGATGATTATAGTAGGTATATGTATATGCCTTGTCTGAAACCAAACAACGTCGGCGTCTAAAAAAGATTTTTACCCAGAAGCTTAAATAGAGAGAACAGGCATGCGCATGCATGTGAAGCACGCATGGGCCGGCCGGCTGCATGTTTTGTAATAACGTGCAGTCTTTGGAGTTTTCCCAGGAGCATTATTGGAAATGGTAGGTATCTTAAAAAGAAAAATCAATGCTTAATGATAGATACGAGAGATTAGGTGGCTTCTGCCGAGCCATTGTTGCTTTTTATACACAGCTTAATTAGGAGCCAGCTATGGTGACAACTTTTTAAATACTATGGGAACTAAGGGTGTAAATTAGATTGTGTTGATTGAGTTACAATAAATACAATCTAACCCGCTTAATAAAATCTCAACTCAATTGTACTTTCAACCTTATTTTTCATATGTTAATTTAACTTTTTTTATATATATAAAGATAACTCAATCATATAGAAATCGGTTTCGATTAGGTTAGAAATCGGATTAGTAAATATATAATATTTAAAAACATTTTGCTTAATTAAATTTATTTTAAAATATAAATTTACATGAAAGAATTTAAATTAATCCTTTTTACATGAATGCCTTCAAATTTATGAATTATACAATGATATAATTAATAAATAATTTTATTTCAAAGCAATAACATCTAGTTAATTTCTATGTATTATATAATAATGTAGGACCATTTATTAATAATTTATTATATTATATACTAAAATATGAAATCAGTTCGGGTCGGATTGCCGATCTTCCAACTCAAATTAACTTACTTTTGAAGTCGAATCGGTTTAAATCAAATTATATAATTTGTTTTTTAAAAATACCTAACCCGGCCCGATTAGCCAGGTTGGATTTGAAACGAAACTTATTTACACCCTTACTGAGAATCCGCGTAGCCAAAGAAAATTCTACAAGACCTATGAATTTGAAAACAGCAACATGATATCATGTTTTATTAAAAAAGACAATGATATCCTGTTGTGTGCAAGTGTGAGACACCCGTGACGAGTCTTTAAAAAAATTCTTCACGTACGGCTGTACAATGGATGATGTGGATGAGAATGCTTTCCGTGTATCTCTGCCAATCATTCAACGGTACGGGCAAATCAGTATATTCAACTGAAAAACGTGTACGTTTCTATGGAACCTAAATAGTTGATAACAAAAATTTATTTCATGGATTGTATTTAATATCATTTATAATATCATGGAAATCTTTTTATTTTTTTAATTTTATTGTACATAAGTCCCATCTATAGATGAGTAAAATCAACATAATAAAATAGCTTAATTTTAAAATATCAATTTTAAAGTAGTTTTTTCAACTTCTAAGTCATCTAAAATATCAATAATATGTAAATAAATGATCCTATAAAGTATTATTATATTTTAATAAATGTGTGAATGGATCTGAGCATTTTCATAATTTACACATAAATATACTTCTTTTTTAGTAGATGTGGCCTATCCATGTATTAGATTAGGTTGAAACTTAATCTCCTAGCCAAACAAAATGGTGTTAAATATAATGAATGTATTGAATTTTCTATCAAAGATCAAATTTTCAAAAATGAAAAGGAATTCATGAAATCACTTTTACAAAACCTGATTTCATAAAAGTATTCTAAAAAATGAAATAGTTGTCATTCTCCGCAACAGATTTTATACACTTGATTGCACTAAGTTTTGATGCATCCAGGTGTAAAAACTCATTTTTATATTTTTCGAAATGTTTTTAAAAAATTATTAATTTAAATGTGTTTAACATATGTATCAATTTTTATTATTTTTGGAGTTTTTAAGTTTTTTAAAAAAAATTGAATTTTCTAAAAACAGTAACATTTTTGTAATTTTAATTTTAAAAAATTAAAAAATCTACAAATCTCCGAAAATTATAAAATTTATTACGCATGATAAATACACTTAGATTAATAGTTGTATAAAAATTTTAAAATATTTAAAAATAAGTTTTTTTCAACACATACACTGAAACTTAGTGCACCAAATAAAGGCCTATGATTCACATTTCAACCATTATATATTAACTAATTCATATGCACGAACACCAAAATTAATGAAAAGGATAAAAATAAACTAATAAAAAATCATTCTTAAACTAATAAAAAATCATTCTTAAACTAATAAAAAGTCATTCTTTTATTGAATCAAATACCATTTTGATCATGAGTACATTGTGAGCAAACATATTGAAGGTTGATTATTGTTGGTGACAACCTACTCGTCCAATGAATATATATTTGCCGCAGCTTGTGCCAAGATATGTTAGATCATATGATACTGTACAATAGATAAGTAAGTAATAATTAAAAACCTCATACATTTTATATTTTTAATACATTTATTTTATTTTCTCTTCACTTTATACTAGTTATGTTAGAAAATCTTAGTGACTGGAGTCATAATCATTCTAGTGTCCTTCATATCAAATCATGAACAAAAATAACTAAAAATGAAAACATATCTAAATCCAAAATCCATTAGAGAAATTATTGTGCATAACACTAGAACCACAACCATTTATATAAGCACTTTTTTACTTTTAATTTAGCTCATTATAAACATAAAAAAATAAAAATTAAGCAATAGAGTTTCTATGCATAAAAGTCTTATATTCTTATAGATTATTTAGGCCTATAAATCTTATAAGATCACTTTTAAATTGCATCACTTTTTATAATAGCACATAATATATAATTACTATATATGTCTGTCCAAAATCTAACAAGTCAAAGTGCAAATAATAAAAATACCAAAATTTAATTTTTAAAAATTTTGTATATATTTTTGAAAAATAAAGTGAGAAGAGTAAGATTTTTTATTTTTAAAATTGTGTAAAAAATTTATACAAGAATCTAAAATGTTAAATTTTGATATATAAATTAAATATACTTAAGCTTACATAAAAGTGAAGAAAAATAAAAATATATATATTAAAAACTATAAAATACATGAGGTTGTTACTTAGCTAAATAACACTCATTTTATGGTATCATAATCTGAATATGCTTTACATACACGTGCTTTGACGTCTCGATTTTAATGACGATAACATCATTAATCGTATTGTGCACACAATGATAGAACGATAAGCTGTAGAATGACATTTCATACTTACGTAAGTCTGGATTTTTTTGTTCGACAAATATATTTTATCTTATTAATTACTTTTCTTTATAAATTAGACATTATCTCTATAAAATCAGTTTTATTCTGAATTTATGCCAAGATGAGTAAACCACATGTAGAACATCTAGTATACTTTAATAACGCTGCCAAAAAAAAAAAAATCAATTTCCTATTTTGAAACATTTTCAAACAAATAGTAGATGTACAATTTTCTAAATTTTTTGGTCATTTTTTTTATTTCAATAATAAAACGTAATACTTCTAATCTATGAAAATTATGAAATAAAGATCTAACCTGATACGAATCGATTTTGAAAATTTTAAGGAATTTTTTATAATTCAGTAACATAGAAATCTATATATTTCTTTTATTTTTATTTTATTTGAATTTTTTTATTTTATCAATGAATTTCTTCATAAAAATGATATCATCTTGAGCAAAATACACATTCATTTTTTCGAACTGATAAATTAAATTTTACCAATAATGTGAACAGGTGTTATGTAAGGAATTTTAACTTCTTTGCTGTCACGCTTCTCTCACTCAAATTCCTGTTACCCTTCCTCACCAGATAAAACGAATTTGACCATCTAAACCAACCCGCTGCATCAATTAAAAGGGCAAAACCAGACAACTTAATATTTTCTCAGAGGAAATAATAGCACCCCAAAAATAATAATAATAATAATAATAAATCAAAATACATGCGTGGTATAGCAATGACCATGTTTTTCTTAGCTTGATCTAAAATGGAATACAGCATAGGACATTAGGATCTGCATAGATTATAATACAAAATATATGCGGATTATTCACCAAGAGACATCACCGTTACTTTGCCCATTAGCCAGTTACGGCATTGAAACAGGGTCCTTATTTCTGCGCCCGCTTCGCTTTCCTGCCCTAAATACTCCAGCTCTCCATTCATCAGCTAGCCCTAGATGTGCGTCGCTGAAAGCCGCATGCGAATTGCCAACTGCATATTTTCAGCTTCCATTCTCTACGTACGAGCCACCTGATGCCTGGAGTATTGGACTGCGGAGAATCCACATCACACACAGCATCTGTTTGATGAATGGCCCGTACTTCACACGATATAGCAGTATCCAATAATAAACAGACCTAGCAACCAGGAAATGCTAGCAGTCATGATCCATATGTGCATATCTCCGGATATTTCCACTCCATATATAGCAGGCGAGCTCTCGGTCGAACTTGCAAGTAAAACTTCCTGCATGCATGGGCTCATCCACCCCACTGCAGGCTATGCGTGCGTGTCAGCTATCACTCCAGCTCTCATCGTCCCCACCATCATCGCTGCCAACATAAGCCTGGAAGAACTAACCATTAGACTCAATGGTAGGCATACATTAGGTAAAAAAGGAAGGAGGATGTCAATAACCTGACGGATTGCGTTGGCCTTTTCCAAAATAGCAACCACATTGATGTTAGTACTGGGCCCAGGAGGAATGCTCGGTCTTGTTGATACAGTTGGCCTCAGGTTAAATGACTGAACGTTCAATAACAAGAGATTAAGACAAATAAAGGCAGCATATGAGAACCAATGTTCAACTAAAATTTCTGGATACTGATTATGTTTGCATGACAAAAGGAGAAAGGTTTCAATATCTCAATGTCAACATGCAGATCCTAAAATTAATTCATTATGTTATGTCAGCTATTGACTTATGTGAGTCTTGATCTATGTTCAGTGATCCATACTGAAACCCATTTCAAGGTTGGTTCTCCTGAAATTCTAATAATGGGTTTCCAGGTAACACATCCCATATCTATACTTCCCACTCAAACCAGCAAAATAGTTCATCACAGCCTGGGCTTCAAAAACCTGGCTAAAATAATAGCCAGGTTCTTAACAATCACCATTCAATCTTTTTACCAGTCAATTCAGTCATCTCCCTGAAACCTGTTGATACATCCATCATAGTCTCAGAATTCATTTTGAAAGACTGCTTGCTCAATCTGTTACATAAATCAGGTTATATCTCTTTTTATTTATCTTATTATCACTACTACTACTACTACCACCACCACCACCACTAAATATCTAACACCTCTACAGAAATTCCCATCAGCTTTTATTGATAAACTTCTCTCTTGATAGGAAGGATAGAAGCACAAAGAATGAAAGAACCACAGAAAATATTAAAGGAATAAGGCTGTGTTTTCATGTCTTTACTGATTCAATTCTGAGGTCTCTCCCCCAATTCAGAAAACATAAATGACTCACCTTGTTTCTGATTTGATGCAAAAAATCTTCCTTCTCATCTAGAACCTTGATATTTGTGGCTTTACATGTTTCCATTAACCTATTTGGCTTTTGGGGATCATGCTGCATAGCAGATTAAATATTCAATTTAAGCATGCATATAAAATACTGCAGACACCAAAACTTTCTTTTCCCACAAGAAGAGAAATCAAGAAAGCACTGAAACGATAAAAGAAAAAAAAATGATAAGTTGATTACAATGCCCTTCCCGAGAGAAGCTGCTGCTGCTTCTGAATGAGGTGGCTTTGGTGGGGCTGGATTGGGTAGCAGTGAAGCTAAAGCAATGTGTCCTTGAACCGGTTGACCCTTTGGCAGATTGTTGGCCTCAGAGACCTTACGTTCTTTATATTCCACCAAAGAAGGTTTGGATTTCATCACTATCCACTGCAGTGGAGGAAGTGGAGGTGGAGGTGGGAGCTCCTCAGGATATTGCAATACAGGATCCAAGAGATTCTTTGCCTCAGAATCACCTTTGGCTTCTACATTTTTTGTTAAGGAACTTTTTGTATCCCATTGTGAAGCATATAAAGATGCACCAGTGTCAATTGATTCCAAAACATTTTCAGAATTTGAATTTCCACCAGGAGCTACATGAATGTTTCGATGGATCATTCTCTCAGCCTCAGAAGAGCTGGTGAGAGATGAATTTGAAGGGACTCTCCGTAGAGTATCATATATATCATGATCCTTGCTTACAGTCATTTCGGCAGATTCCCACTGCTCTGAGTTTGATTCTGAATGAGGACTTAGAATATCATCTGATGGATATGGAGATGATTTATAGAAAGTGTCATCATCAGATTCAGAAGCGATATCCTGTATTGGTACAGCAAGCTTGGGAAGCAACTGGAATGAAGGGCATTCAGGATCTTCAATTATTTTGTTAAAATGGTGCCCATTTGGAAATTCTAGATTCAGTTTGGAAGTCTCCATGCCATTCATAGGATGGAAGGAAATCTTCATGTGTTCCAATGGAGGCGACGGGTAGCTGAGGTGATAAGACTTTGAAGAAGCGAAAATTTCTGGTGATCCAAGCTGAGGTTGTTCTTTCAAGGTCACCTCATGGGAAACTCCATGTTGCTGTTTCTTCTGCTCAACAATAGGTCTCCCATCTGACTCTATGGGATCAATATTAACAGCAATGGATGATTCAGATGAAGTGCTGTAAGAAGGCGATTCTTTCCTCATGGGTCCTTTTACAGGAGGCATACAGTCAGCTGTTGAAATACTGCTGGATATCTCATTCTTGTTTTGGGCAGATTGACTGTCTTGCAACTGAGTATTAGAGACACATGGCAAATCAGACCCAGGAGCGGGGGCAGTAATGTCCACCAAATCACACTCTTCTGCAAGGCTTGACTTGTGTTGTCTGTGTCCATTGCACTCAACAGATGCATTTGCATTCTCAGCACCAGATGAAGGGCTCTGACTGACAACACTAGAGACACTGAAATCAGGGGGTTTTGATGGCTGAAGGCCTAGAAGACCACCATTTGTCCAGATGTTAACAGAAGGCACATTAGAAGTTCCCTGAGATTCTTGAGATATGTTGGGTATCGTAATATTATCTCCAAGTGGACAAGGAATGTTGGATCCAGCAGGATTGCCATTAGAAGATCCTAAAACATCGATCCTTGATGCAGCTAGTGCATTGCAATGTCCATGGAGATTAGGGACAATGTTGGAGGCCATAACAGTCATCTCTGGCGGATGCGCATGAGCCAGATTCTCTGAATAGACCGGCTGCAATGGATTCGAAGATGCCTCTTCAGAAGAATTTAAATTTTGAGCATCCAAAACATGAGTTTCAGAAGTTCCAACGTCTAATTCGTGGTTCTTGAAGTTATTTTGCAGCTCTACTTCCCGTTTGGTTTGGCACTCAGTATCTGTCTCCACTTCAGATTCAATGGTGTTAAGTGCATCTGCATAATTATCTGTCTCACTGACAAACTCATCAGACTGCTCTCTACTTGAATATGGCTCTGGCGCATTGTGAACTTCAAACACAATATCGTCTCGATGCATCTTTAAAAGACTAGCAGCCTCTTGCCCCATCTTAGATTCACAATTCCCTGGCAAAGACTCTGAAGCTTCTCTCTGGTTGTGAGAAATACTTTCGGATGCTTCTCTGGTAGGTTTCACTATCTCCATCTTCTCATCCCACGTGATGGATGATGATCCCGGATCTCTTGGCCCTTGTAATGTTTTATGTGGTGAATCAATGTCCACATCTACTCTGTTTTGATCATCAAAGTGAATGGCGGGATTGGCCTCAATATATGAGGTCCTTTGTTCGGAAGGTTCTAAGTTACTACTTTGTCGTACTTCATGCTCTGTGGATGAACTAATATCAACAACATGCTCAGCAAAGTGCGACTGAAGCTTTGAAGTATTTGTGGATCTGATTTCCAGATCAAATTTGGATCTTATACTAGATCTGGAAATAGTTTCAGCAGCAGCACCTCCACCACTGGTATCTGGAGATGCCAGCTGTATTCTGTTTGAGAAGAGATTGTCAAATTGTTAATTCTGTTAGCAGAATCAATTGGCAAATTACCATTTGGACAATCTTCTGTGTGAGTTTATGTCCATGTACAACAGGAAGACTAGCCGCCTATGTCCTTAGTGACATGGGTTTGAGTCATATAAAGAACCTTTCCAGAAAATGGGGCTAAAGTTTTGTGCATTTCAGCTTTCCCAACCCCCTGCATCGGCAGAGACACATGCACGGATGCATGCCATTTCTGGCCACATGCGCCTAGTCTACATGCATGTGGATGAATGTCTGCTCACTAGCCCACGTGCACCCTTGCTGTGGATAAGTTATTTATACAAGCATGTGCACTCGTGTGTGTGTGTGTGTGTGTGTGTGTTCAGGAGCATGCACCAGAATAACACACCTGGAATAACATTGGGAAACTGAGGCTGCATTTTGGATATCCCCATTTCCTTGATACGCAGCTTTTCTCTGCATACATAGAGCTAAAACATGAGAATCTTGATGGCAAGAAAAACAAATATCCTGCAGAAAACCTCAGACATGAGCAGCTGCAGGCATGCAGCTAACAATAGAGAAAATTAACCATGGTTGAATAATCATCTGAGAAAATAAACATGGGTTGCGATATGCAATGGGCAATTGGATCCTACATAGTCTGGACTTTCCTTCAGCAAGCATGGAAATTTAAAAGAATACATTTAATGAAATCACATAGATGCTGGTGAAAATCATTGAATTTGGAAGAGAAGGCTCAAAAAAGGTGATCTCAGCCCTTAATGAAGTCGGCAAACAGAATAGGTTCTGTTATAGTGAACCCCATTTTGTGGATAAGACTTAGCTGAGTAGCACTTCAGCCTCCTCAGGTACCACCTCAAGCCAATATTTTCCCTGACTCCCAGAGTTCACAGGTTTTTGCATGCACCTGATCCCAGCCAGACAAATTTGTGTCTAAACTGTGTTACATATCAATATATTTACCAGGTTTGAATTTTTATGAACAACAACGAGAGGGTGTCAACACACCAATAATAACTGGATAGGCATGGAGGGCCTTACAGAAAAACCTGAAACAGCTAACCACCCATGTGAACATACAATGATGCTGAAATGGACATTACACCATAAATGCCAAAAAGGGCCATAAAAATATATTTAGAAAAGCTTATAAATATTAGCAACATAATTGTTTTGAAATGCGCATGACGTTATATTCCAAAAGACACACCCATCTGTAATAAAATGTGCTAGTGTATGGAGTAAATGGAGTAAATGGACAGGTCAATGTCCTAAAGTGACACCCATGTGAGCCAACATAGATGTTGAACTTCAAGTAATAGAAAGTGGAACCTCACCTTGCTTTTATAAGTCTTCCTATCTCTTTTAGACTTCTCAGCATTTACCAGTTCTGAGTTAGCCCAGAATGTCTTGAAAAAGGATGGATCCGAATATCTCTTTAAACATGATCCAGCACCAGCAGAATCAAACCTGAGAGGTAAAAGCAAAGACGTTTATTTAGCACCTACAGGTCAATATGACCAAATGACAGACTGGATGGTAAAAAAAAAAATTTCATAATGAAACTCAGATTAACCAAACACATTATCCAACCTCTAAACAAAGAGCAAGAAAAAAAACACGCACTTATCAAGTAAGAATAAGCGAGGCGGATCACGGCATTCTTCATAGGAATTCATAATGAAGCTTGGCAAATCACTTCGGCCAAGATGGCTATTGTCAGTGTGGATATCAGCATGCCATTCTGACCCTGTAAGAAAGATTTCATGTTAAACAGAACAGAACAGAACCATCCCACAGGATTTAATACTAAAAGCAGACCCTTCTCTTCAAATTCTCTCTTCTTAGAATGGATCCATGGCAAGCCTTAAAAAGCCATTTGAAAGATACAGAATTAAGGATGGAAGAAAACAAATGTTTTAAAGATAACCAAATTCTATGTCACCCATATTTGTGAATTCCAGAAGATCCAAAAAAAAGCATCCTTCATGCATTGGCATCCTATCCTATTTTAGCATAACATCTGCCACCTTCTCAAAGATATTAAAGCAACAGAACCACCAAAGTATTCCAAATATTGGAAGGCATACCCGGTGCATAGGCAAAATGCAAGTGGCTTGTCTGGGCAAAAACAGCCTTTTCCAAAGGAGGAAGTTCTGCTTCAACCTGTTGTACACGTGCCATCATTCTATGACTTCTAGCAGCTGTAGCAGTAACTTGTTCATGTAAGTCATGAAAAATCTCTGATGCAAACCTACAGAGGGGAAAGATGGGCAACAGAAGAAGGTCGCTCAAATTACTCCAACTTGAACATCATGAATCTTGAAGAGTCCAAAATACAGAAAATGAAAAGTGAAAAGAAGATTGTCAGTTCATCAACATTCATTTCTCTTACTGCAATTCACTACAGGTCTTCTTGTTTCTCAAATAGTAACCAGGTTTTAAAATTCAATAGATTAGTAGATTACACACGTTGTATACTGCAAATATACATAAGAGTTTTAAGGCTTTGTTTAGCATAACTTTGAAAACAAGTTGTTAGTGATGCAGCCAAAGAATCAGTCTCTGGAATGCTTCTTCCAAAAAAGCCTTTAAGTAGAGAATCTTATTAATGAACCCAATGATATGGCTTTTAAATACAGTTCACAATCAGGACATTAGGATGAACAAAATTTTATTATTAAAAAAATTTAGTTCTTAGGCATCCTAAATGTCTACGGCCTTGTTTGGGCATGCGAATGGGAACCAATTTTGCTTCTGATATTGTCAACTGAAATGAGTTTTTAGAGCTTCTGTCTTTACTGCTTTTATCAGTTAAAATTGGTCATAGAAAAATACAGATCAGTGTAAAAGCCACATCAACTTTGCCAAACGAATTTTGAATCTAGTGTGTCACTTCACTGAAAAGCGCATAAGAATTCAGGAGAAGCACTGCCAAATGGAGCCAAAAACTGAAGCTTTTTAGATTTTTCAAGAAGTTGGGCAAAAATTGTCCTGCGGAAGGAAACAGACATTTTTTAATGTTTTTGTAGTTGATTTCAGCTTCGCTATCTTGGGTGGTGGAGGCGCAATGACAATCGAGAAGCCAATTATTTGAGTTTTTTTTTTTTTTTTTAACAGTTTCACCCCTCCAAATCTAACAGCTACTCGAAAACCCGCATGATCCAATGGCCAGGGTGTGCGGCCCCACTTTTCTTCATATGCAGTCAGTCACATAGGATCGGAATCCATTATACATATAGTATGTATAAGTTTGAATCCTGGATCTCTGATATATACGCCAAGACATGAAGCCACTGGGCAATGCCCAGGTTCACAGATGTTTTAAGGATTATGTTTTGATTACAGAGTAATTTTAGGAAAATAAAGTTTAATAAGAAGAGCAGAAAAGTAAGAGGTTCTTGCAACTGACTTGTGAAAATGGCCTTATAAACTTATACACCCTTTCCATAAGCTGCTGCTAACAACGACAGCAGCAGCAGCAGCAGCAGCAACAACAACTACCAACCGATGGAGTGACTTTTTTTATGCGATTAAGCAATTAGAGGCCAACAACAACAAAAAAACCGAAGCTTCTCTCGTGGAGTGGCTTATTTAAAGCAAATAAGCCATTAGCCTCTACAATGAGTTAATCAAAACAGGCCTTTTAAAGGTTGTTCTGATGGCCTGAGATAGACCAATGGTGGCGTTGACTATCCATTTGCTGGTGCAAACACAGTCCTGCAATCAGCTGCCTACTGATATGTTCAAGAAGAAATAAACAAACCAGCGGCCTGCATGATGCAAATCTAAAAGGATGAAATAACGAAAGGTTAGCATGTTCGATGTAGCGGATCCAATGGCATCCCAATCACATTCCACAGGATCAGAACAACAACTCAAACCAACAAAATTTGGCCACCTGAAGTCTTGAACAACTATCCTAAACGGATTTACCATTTGTGTCTCACGAGAACAATTCATGAAATCGAAGGGGAACTGATCGATGTTAAAGATAACGAACCAATGGGCCCCAAGCGGACAGAAGAACAAGACAAAAATACAAGCTTCGTCAAATCTAAAAAACACGCCGGAAATTAATCACCGCCACACGAAAACTTTACCGCGGAAATTTTACCACCATAAGCACAGACCAGCAAACAATGCTAAATTCTCGCAATTCAGGACTCAAATTTCAGTTTCAAGCCCAAAAAATCTCCGCATTACGAACCCGAGTCAATGCTCATGAACGAAACAGAGAAACTCCGAAAACGGAAAAGGCGCAGAAAACTCACTCCGCCAGATCGCCCAGCTGCCGCAGGATCCCTACAAGCCCAGCAACAGCGACTCCATCGAGAATCGCCTTAGAGTCGTCTTTCCTGGCGGCTCTGTAGAGCTCCGGATCTCCGACCCGGAACTCATTGCGTATCTCGAACCGCGTCAGAGGCATGATGGGTTTTTCTTTTTTTCCGTTGTTTCCGAACCGTACTTTTTTCCCTCGGAAACGGAAATGCAGAAGCCGCTAAGAGAAAAGCAGAGAAACTGTTCGATGAAATGGCGTCGGGAAGAGAAATGCAGCCCTCGTGGTTGGGTAAGACGAACGTGGGGACGCAATTATGGCTGTCTATTAGGGGTAGAATCGGAATTAGGTGGTGGGATGAAGGAAGACGAACTGCTGAAAGATCTCCTAATCCTGTAAAATGCAGGAACGTTGCCGTCTCTGCACGGTATTCCTCTTTTGCTTCCTACGACACCTTCGTAGAAGGAGCTGGTTGAATTTACCTAATTACCCTCGCTCTTTTGGACGAATGACATTTTCAACATACAGGGGGGAATGCGTCAGTTATGTGGCTAGAGGAGTTGTTTTCGTAAACTTGCGGATAGTTTAAGTGATGCTCCGGGATCATCACATGTGACCAAGAGAGAAGACCGTTCTTCAGGCTAAAAAATAAAAAATAACCATAAATTATTTCATGATAAGTCATGATAAATAACCACTGCAAAGTATACGATATGCATATAGTTGGTTATATACCGAATAATTTCGTAAATAATTTTTGGCTAATTAATGGTCCAAAACTGGATTCTTCAGAGCCAAAATTTCGTGGTCCAAAAATAACGGAAATAAGGAATAAAATGGTTAGTGTTATCTTATCAGACGCGCCACCGACTGCATTGGATTGTCCGACTTTTCCTACTGTACCCCAGGTCTTATAGGTGCAGTTCTGGTCACCACCATTTCCTAAAAAACAAAGCATAACTCACAGAAAATTCAGAACGGTTCCCAAGCATGGAAAACTGCT
This sequence comes from Annona squamosa, assembly GCA_035584095.1. Classification (NCBI taxonomy): domain Eukaryota; kingdom Viridiplantae; phylum Streptophyta; class Magnoliopsida; order Magnoliales; family Annonaceae; genus Annona; species Annona squamosa. The sequence goes on along the minus strand of JAXCLR010000001.1, from coordinate 90,689,423 downwards.
GCCTGGAATGACGGAAATACCCTTGTGCACTTATAAGCTGGGTACGTTGGTCGAGAAAACGTGTAGTGCCTCGCGCAGGTGGTCATCCATTCTCTGCTTCTGCATCTGGATCATCCTGTGGATTTCCGGATATCGGAACCGTACATCTGATAGAAAATATTGTTTTTTTCTAATTTTTGAATTAAAATTCATATAATTTATGAAGTTAATAGATTTGTGACATACACGTTATAGAATTTAGATAATTCCAATAGATTGATGTAAAAAAATGAAAATTTACAGAATATTTAATAAAAACAACTACATCCAAAATCTGAGTCGATGGAGATTAGTAAAGCTGAAGAGACTGGGCCGCGGATTCCTAATCGCTTCAATCGCCACGTTAGACGTTGCTGGCTATCGCGCCTGGTGGCCGAGGGTGGCATGACCGAGCCTTTTAGGGCTGAAAAATCCGACGATCTGAGCGGTACATATCAACAATCGTGACCTTCGATTGCTAAATTCGACTTCAGACGGCCGAAAATCTCGCTCGATTATTCTAACTCATCAGATACAGCCACATCAACCGTTCAAAAATCCTACAGTTCCGATTATCTCGGTCGTAATCGCATGGATCATACCAAGACTTGCATCAAAAAAAT
>JAXCLR010000001.1:90649326-90672660 GCA_035584095.1 Annona squamosa | reverse complement strand
AATTACAATATGCCAAATATGTATTCAAATATAGATATAATAACATAAAATATGAAAAATATAAAGAAATATTGTTTAAATAGTATATATATAATATATTTTATAGTAAATATTAAACAGGAAATCGGGCTCGGGTTCTTTGGGCTCACTTGAACCCTAATATTATAATATTTCAAAATCGGGTTCTGCGGGCCGGGTTCGGGCTCAACCCAGTCCTAAGTTGCACCCCTGTCAGGGACAGTAGGCAACAAGAACCGGGTTCGGGCTCAACCCAGTCCTAAGTTGCACCCCTGTCAGGGACAGTAGGCAACAAGAGAGCGCCCGGCAAGAGAAAATAAGCGAGATCCACCCTACGGCGGGCGTGAGGACAGTGCGCATGGTCGCGAGCAGGAGGGCCGGCGTTCGCAGGGGAAAGATCGGCACCCTATTCTAACTCACCCCCAAGCTCAGAGCATGGTGATAGTCAGGGCACGTCTAGTAATTGACATATGTGGAATGCGATCGAATGACATGGAGCATTAATACCAACAACTAGTTTTACAATATAACAATCCTATTTCGCTCAGAGCATGGTGATTGACGAACGTGGTATGGGATAGTATGACATAGGAATAGATTTACCAACAAATAATTTTACAATATAAAAACTCTTATTTTTCAACTTTAGTATGATATTTCAATCATTTTTCTTTTAATTATTCTATTTATTTTAATTTTATCATATTATTTCGTATTAATCATACAATTCTCACAATATTTTCTGTTCCACTTACACCTTTATCTCACAATTTTATGAGCTTTGACATTCTTAAACTTCTACTTAATATGTTGGGAACTAATGGCTAAGCTGGGACTTTTTGATTGAGGGAAAGGCAAATTACAATTAAAGAGTAAAAAATTTTTAAGGTAGCAAATTGTCCGCTAATCTAATCAATAATTGGATTTAATATAAACTTTATTAACTTTTAATATGACAGTGTCAAGCAGCCTAGCCAATCAATGATTTTGCATAAGTTTTATGACAACATGATGCAACTAGGAAAAGATAAACTAGTCCATTTAGCTTAGGTAGTGTTCACTTAGAGCTTGTTGAACCAATTTAAGTAGGCTTCATTTGCACTAGAAAATTTATAGGATTAATTTATTTAGTTAAGAATATAATAATTTGACTTAAAAGTATATGCATATCAAAAAAGGTAGATGCATATCAGTTACAATATAAGTATAATTTTAAAGTAAACATAAACTTATTAAAATTCTTATGTTATGTGTGGCTTACACAAATTTATAACTAAATTGCATTTTAGTTGTATTTTTAAATAAATAATAACAAAGAAAATAAATGAAACATATCTTCTAAAAGGTGCAAATGGGCCCCAATTTAGTTGGTAAATGTTAAATTGAATCTAAGTAAATATTGCCCTTCGAAAATAATGTCAAATGTAGATCGTCGAAGCCGTAGTTTTAGGTATCGTCTTTAATTTATGTTGTTTTTAGTTTATATTAAAGTAAGGGTAAAATGTAATATATAATTTTTATTAAGTTATTTACACATGATGTATATTTTGAGTAAAGGTAACACATGCACATATGTAACTTAAATGAAATTCAGTCTCTTAGCTAAAAGAATAATGTTAAATATGATAAATTAAGTGAATTTTTATCAACTATCAACAAATTAAAAATGAAAGGAATTACCAAGATATTTTTAGTATATATTAAAATAAGGGTAAAAGTAATATATAATCTTTATTAAGTTATTTACACATGGTGTATATTTTGAGTAAATGTGGCACATGCACATATGTAACTTAAATGAAATTTAGTCACATAACTAAAAGAATAATGTTAAATATGATGAATTAAGTGAATTTTTATCAAGTATCGACAAATTAAAAATGAAAGGAGTTACGAAGATCTATTTCTATGTAACTTGATTACATGAAAACGATACTGATATATAATAATATAATTTTTACAACTTAACTAATACTAAGTGTTCTCATTATTGTTTATGATTTTTTTTTTATTTACACAAATTCAAAGAATACAACAGCCGACCCCCAACCCACTGAAAATAATAAATCTTTGGCCAGAAATTCCTGAATGCATGATGGGGCTATTCCTCTCCGAACACCTTATGCTTCTTTAAGAGATGCTGTCAATTTAGCGATATTATGAGCATAAAAATTTCCAGATTGAGGACATGAAGAAATGCAACCCAGAGGAAGCGTTGCCTCAAATCATTTATCTCATATAAAAGCTAGCCCACATAGGATTTGAATCTTTCTTCCCCTTGAATCTAGTTAACTATCGATAAGGCATCAGACTCAATTTCTGCTTGAAGATATCCCTGTTCTAGCATCCATTTCGTTCCCAAACCCATTGCTTTTGCTTCCATTCTAGCTGGCTCCGCCCTCTCCTTAACAAACCAACCCTTAGCTGCCTCAAATCTTCCACTATCATCCCTAGTAACAGCCCCGTAGCCAATATAACCTGAACATTCACACATACCTGATTTATGATTTTTAATACACTACAATTAGTTCCTCAAGGTATATTATATATATCAAAAACTTTCCATTTGGATATATATTTTATAAACTTGGAAATCCAATAGTTTTCACTCATGTTCTAGTACATGGATTAAATATATGTTAAGTTACGTAAAAATGATTTTTTTCTTATAAAAAGTTCATAGCACCATGTGGACCCACACGTAATATCTCTATATATGCTGAAATTTATCACTTTTAAATTGTATTTATTTTTATAATTTAAAAAACAGTTTTCACCCCAATGTAACATTAATGGGCCCATGGTTCTATATAATCTACTCAAAATTTAAGACTTTTTTGTTTGATGAAAAATCTAATCTATTCATTATATTTAATATAATTTGTTTACTCAGGAGACTAAATTTCATCCAACTTCAATATGTACATAAGTACATTTGCTAAAAAATAAGTACATTCATGTGTAAATTAAGAAAAATGCTTAGATCCGTTCACATATGTATTAAACTTTAATAATACTTTGTAGAATAATTTATCATTGTAGTAATGATATTTTAGATGGTTTAAATGTCGAAAATACTACTTAAAAATTGATATTTAACATTGAATTATTTTATCACATTAATTTTATATGTTTATAGGTGAGGCATATATACAATGTGATGTTAGACAAATGAAGAGATTTCTAATAATATAAGTAATAGTAAACATAATAGACAGAATAGATTTTTTATTGATCATCTGGATATTAAAAATGAAGATGATTACACACAAAAAAGGTTTTTTACAGAAGCATCACCTTAACACTAAATGAGAGTAAAAAATTTTGGATTTTGAAATTATAAAAAATATATAAAAAAATATAAAAATGTTAAGTTTTGGTATATGAATACATATGGGTCACATAAAAATATTTTAAAAATTAAAAAACAAAACACACATATACATGCCCGGTATATAAGTATGTAGTAAATCTTTACCGTGGTTTGTTTACTTTTCCATCTAAAGTCCAACATAAAAAAAATTTGCTCGTGGTTTCTTTGTTTTTAAATGGTGTGCCACACTTGGCTTAAAGTGATTGTTAATATGAAACAAAATACGATAGGTAAATAAAATTATTGGATGGGTTAATGAGATGGTTTCCATTGAATTGAACCCATATATGCATGTATATATATATATATATATATAGCTAGAGAAATTATCTTAATAAAATCGATGTCTTCAAAATTTTTATACTTGTCATGATATTAAATCAAAGTTGAACTTATTATTTTTTTTATATAGATTGAACTTTTTCTTTCGATACTTGTTATTATTTTTTATATAGGTTGAACTTATTTTTATTCACGTATAACTATGGGCTAACTTCAATAGGATTCTCTAAATTTACATAATTTAGTACTAAAATAGGGTAGCACACGTGAGTTTCTTCTAATTATAAAGAACTCAATATGATTTTACTTTTCGGAGATACTTGTACGAAACCTCTTTTCTATGAAACTCTTTTCATTTTTTAAATCTTGATGATTGATAGAAAATTCGCTTCATTCATTATATTTAACATAATTTATAATATCTTGAAAACCCTTTTATTTTTTTAAATTTCACTGTATATGGGTCTCATCTATAAACATGTAAAATTAACGTAGTAAAATAGTTCAATATTAAAATATTAATTTTAAAGTAGTTTGTTAACATCTAAATCATCTAAAATATCAATAATATGTAGATAAATGATCCTATAAAGTATTATTACATTTTATTATACGCGTGAGTGGATCTAAGCATTTTTCATAAATTACACATAAATATACTTATTTTTTAGCAAACGTGGCCAGTCTACATATTAGATTGAGATGGATTGAGATGAAACTTAGTCTCATAGCTAAATAAATAGTGTAAAATATAATGAATAAATTAAATTTTCTATCATCAACATTTTAAAAAACGAAAAGGGTTTTATGAAATCACTTTTCTGCAACCCATTTTCATCGAAACATTGCCGCTTACTTTTACACCTCTCTGTACGGACCCGTAGAAATGATATTGCAGGGTGAGTGCTCTATTACCGTCTCATTTTTCGTCTTTTTCAATCTTAGCCTCGTAACTATTTTCTTATTGGATTAACCTCATAACTATTGATTTTGCAAAAAAAAAAAAAAACCATTATTTATAGTATTGAATGCCTTTCTTCACCTTCGACATTTATAATTAAGCTTAGCTTTTATGAAATTCTTTTTCAATGTAATTCCTTCTGTTTTCAATGTATTGATGGTCAATGAAAATTCACTTAATCTATTTTATTTAACGTTATTATGTTATCTGGAAATCATTTTATTTCTATAGTATCATTGTGCGTAATCTCCACATACAAATATGTAAAATTAACATGATAAATAATTTTAATATTAAATATCAATTTCGAAATTATATTTTTTATATCTAAGTCATCTAAAATGTTATTACTGTGTGGATAAGTAATTCTATAAAGTAATATTTCATTCTAATACATATGTAAATGCATTTAAGCTTTTTTCATTATTTATGTAAGAATATATATTTTTAAGCAAATGTGACACATATGAATATTTGATTTGGATGAAAATGGTCTTATAACTAAGAAAATAATGTTAAATACAATAAATAAATTGAATTTACTATTATATGTCAAAATATTAAAAACGAAAGCGATCATACAGAATAATTTATTACATAGAAGTAAAGTCCTTTATTCCACACACACTCTAGATCACGAGGCACACTACAAAATAATAAATGGGTTGATTGAATGCACTCGGGTGCATTTTCACCTTTTTAAAATTTTTTATAAAATTGTTAAATTATGAAAATGTCACTGATTTTAAACAATAAAAATCTAAAATTTTTAAAAATGGTAAAAATTGATACGCGTGTTAAATACATATAGATTAACAATTGTACAAAAAATTTTTTAAAAAATTAAAAAATGAGTTTTTGCACCTGAGTGTACCAAAGCTAAGTGCACTCGTGTGCACTATATCATGATCTAATAATAAAAGTAGATAATTTTTTGCTATTTAAGGTAATTTGCAGATATACCTACCTAGTCTGATCAAAATTACAAATATACCCACATAGTTTCAGAAATTGTAAATAACCCTTGCATACTTTAATTGTAATTGTAAATAACCCCATGTAGTTATGACATTGTCATGACATAGGTATATTTTTAAACATATAAAAACTATGTGGGTGTATTTGCAATTTGAAAAATTAAGTGGTATATTTAATTTTTACAAATAACTCTTACATAGTTTAATCATAATTGCAAATTACCCCATGTCATGACGTTATAAGAATAGCGTCATAACGATGTGGGGGTTATTTGCAATTATAGTTAAACTATATAGGGTTATTTGTAATTTTTGAAACTATATGAGTATATTTGCGATTTTGATTAAATTAAGTGAGTATATTTGTAAATTATCCTTGTATTTAATATAATTTATACTAACATGAAAAATCTTTCATTTGTCTAGTAGCATTGCTTATGGTTCCTATTTACAAATGTGTAAAATCATTATAATAAAATGATATTTAATATTAATTTTGAAGTTTTATTTTCAAAATTTAAACCATTTAAAATATCATTATTAGTAGATAAATAATTATTTTCGACAAGTGTAGCTTGTTGAAACATGGTCCTATCTCTCTTAATCGAATAAAAATGTTAAATATAATAAATGAAGTAAATTTTTTTAATTAATCATTGAGATATTAAGAATGGAAAGAGTTACATGCAACCATATTTACTATAACTAATTTGGCTACATATACTTCGGTCACCTAAGGGTGTCACATGCTACCGACCAAGGCTAGCTCGGTTGGTCACCGACAGCGACGCAAATACTCCGTCGCGCTGTCGGTGCAGGTTCAAATCATGGATGGGATTTTTGGTCTAAAAAAAAAAGTGTAGGAGCAGGTAGTCTCCTGGGTGGATGGGGTGTGAGAGCAAGTAGTCTCTCAGTGGCCTGTTGGAAGCTATGCTTCCAGATTCTTTCATGGAGCTGTGTCTCCAGATTTCTTTGGGATGTTATGTGTGTCCCCAGATTTGTCAGAACGTCTGAAATCTACGAAAAGTATGAAATGTGCTTAGATATATGTAATTACGTACTAATAAAAAAAGTTGTCACATGTTGGCAGTTGTAGTCAATTTTCATATCACTCACAATCAAGTGTCACATCGCTTATAGTCATTTACATTTAGCTATAAACATTAGCTTATGTAATATTGAAATTTGAATGCGGGTAAAACTAAAATTTGAGTAATAAAACCTGGCTTCTGTTTACACGCTTACCCATCTTTTTCGCATCTGAAATTAGAAGGGGGGCCAAATGCCTATTAAAAGCGAGTAAAATTTTAAGCTTTGTAATTTCAAAATAAGAGACCAAACCAATCCAAATAGTGATATCGAAGAAGGCAGCTAATCGCCCAGTTTAATTTCTAGAATGCCCCGCCAATTTACAGCAGCAGCGAAGAAGATGGGTGGTATGATGGGCTCGAGGGCTAGGATCGAGTAATCAACGATTAGCAATCTTTTTTGGTCGACCAACCAAACGCATGCATTATTTCGTTAGTTCATTCGTCATTTTCTGTGTAGCTTTTGCGGCTACATGCATGATATTGATGGGGTGTGCAGAAGAAGGTAGGTAAGGCGTGCACGCACTCTTTTCTAAGAACGTTACGATGAAAGAAAGTGAAGCGCGTATGTGATTCGTGCGGCAGCCTGGCAAACGCCAAATTATTAGCTCAAGGAATGCGACTGATTTAAATTTGATTCCGTTCCATATGTGCATGTATCCACCATCCAAAGTCCAAAAAAGCGGCTCTGTATAGAATTCAGTGGGCAAATGCCCCCTCTGAAAATTTCGAAATTATTAGCTTTTCTTTAATTAAAATTTTATATTTTAAAAATATTATGAATGTGTTTGGAAGGTGATAAATTTTTTGCCTAAATATTTTTAAATTGGTAGAGAATGATGTGATATGAAAAAATAAAAAGAATAAAATTAAAATGGATAGATTAGTTGTATAAAAAATAATTGAAAAGTAAGACAATTATATAAGAAAAGGTAAAAAAATAATTAAAAATATATCAGTAATGAGAAATAAAAAATTTTGATTAAATTTTGTTTTTGTTATACTCAAACATATTTTGACGTGATTGCGCGCCCCTTTGCTCCTACTGGCTAGTCTCGAGACTGGAAACGACTTTTGAGTTGACTCAGACCCTTCTGATCAAGTTTGATATATCATACATATGAGTCAGGATGATCCACACGGTCGAAACTGTACGTGCTTGACCTCAGTCACAATGCATACTTCGTTCGCTGTGCCAAAAAAGCACCTGTCGCCGTCCGATGGCTGTCGTTGTCTGTTTTTCACCCAAAGCATAGGGTTAGCTACAACATGCCCACCAGAAACGGATTAGAACAGGAGAGTTCACGCCCCTGAAACGACACGCCCGCAAGTGGTCCGCCTCCCACCTTGGAAATCACGCCCTCTCTTGTGAATAGAAAGGGTTTCTGATCCATTTATGCATCTTCTTCTTCTTCTTCTTCTTCTTCTTCTTCTTCTTCTTTTTTTTTTTTTTTTTTTTTTTTTTTTTTTTTCCGGCGTTAGGTATATGCATCCATTTTTTTTGTCGCGATTCACTCACTACGTGAGAACATAGCTTTTGCGTCTAAAATATTTATTGCATATACTAAGAAAATAATAATGTACATACAAAAAAAAGCAACAAATATATTTATTTCTATGAAACTGTTATGCATGCCTTCTCGCATATAATTATTTGCAACGAATTTTTTTTTTTAAAAATCTACCGCATTTAACTGATATATGCAGCCATTTTCAAATATTCCATTACAATAATTATATGCAGCAAAATGATGCTGCTTCTGATGTTATTATAGCAAAAACATTTTGTCGCATAAAGTAAATCATTTTGTCGTGAATTCTACGTGATGGTATAAAAGTGAATTCGTTGAGCTCCTTGATTTCAGCCCTTTATCGAAGATTCTCCATCGTGATGATTAAATTGAAATCTAATTCAGTATCTTCAGAATAACTATTTTCGTTCAGTGTACAATTACATCTAAGTTAAATATCCACATGAGTTGTTATTTATACTTTGGATTCGACTGTGAATAATAATAGTAATTTGAGTTGTAAAAGTATGTTAGTTGTCTACATTAAATATATTAGGCGTACCCAAATCTACAATTTGCTGGAAAAAGTTTACCATATATATATATATATATATAAACGTTTGTTGTCTTATATATATTTTTTTGATGAAAACATTTGTTGTAGTATTAGATATATAAATATGCATTAAACAAAGAAAGACGTATAATATTGGGAGGTCAGGTGTTAAGGAAATTGCTTATATTGGAAAGGAATGGGTAACTACCTTGCATATTGATGTTTGACCGTTATAATTGCAACTATCGAAACAACACTAAATTAAGCTTGATTTATCATGCTCTAATCATCACATCGCAGTGCCTGTCTCCTTCGAATTGATTAGCATGCCATCCTAACTTATTTAAATGGTTTCTTAGCCGTACGTTCTTAACAAGATGACTTTAATAAGAAACTTGGATCGGCTTTTTTTTTGGAGTGGGTCTGAATTGCATCAACCGATTAGTATAAAAAATTCCTCCGTCAAATAACTCAAAAAAAAAAAAGAGAAGAAGGGGGGGTATGGTTCCAGAGCTTGATGGCCCTGAGTAAACGGAGTTACCCAAAACCTATAGAATTTATATATAGGGCTAGCTAGATAATTAAACATGCTGGCTAGCACAATCTGTTGAAAATGAAAGACGGGGGCCATAAAGCTCTCTGTCTCCCCTCCTCGTCTTGGGGGCCAGACACATGCTGGTGCGGAGAGGGTGGAATGCTCGTCCCCCACTCGCTAAAAAGTTGTCCTTTCACTCCTGCTGCTGCATGCGGGATGCCCTCGATCCATGCAACGATAATCGTGCCCATTTCACTTCATTGCAAAAGAAAGAGAGATGATCCATCCTGCTTTTTCGTCGATTTAAAGTTCCCTGTCTCCCCCCCCTTTCTCTTCTCTCTCTCTCTCTCTCTCTTTCTCGTAATGATAACTCTCGTAATGATAAAGATGATTGCATGAATGCACCACACGCCAAAAGATAGACAGGACTTATATGTCGGCATACAACATTTACAAGATCGGAACAAAGAAAGGCCATGTTCCCACTCCCTCGCGGCTTGTGCGTGTCGGCATACAACATTTACAAGGCTGGAGAAGGAAATAAAGATGGCGATACACCAAGATTGGAAGAAGGAATTAAGGTGGTGAGACATATACATCGCAGCAACAAAATTTGTTATACGTGGCCATCTTTCTACAGAAAAATTTGCATTTATATAAAAGTGACTATATTTAACCAAATATTCTACTCGAAAGAAACAAACTATTTGTAATGACATAATTTAAGTTAAAATACATCTAATGCAATCAAATATTAATATACAATTAAAAATTATCTATATAAAATATATATTATATGTGTACATGCATGTCTATTTCTATCGATACAACAAAAAGGTCTCATCTATGCAAATATATAATATATAATCATTGAAATATTGCCACTGCTCTCTTATTTTGGGTTATTAACATTATTTAATTAGATTCAAATCATTCACAATATTTATTCTATGCATTTATTTGAAATATTAAAATTTTCAAGTAAAATAATTTTAACTGATTATGGGTAGTTTTTTTATTCATAATATATCATTTTCTTGAATAATTATCTTAGTTGTGAAAATAAATGTCGTTGATTTTGCTTTAGGTTTGATTAACGAACTTGTCAATTGTTTTATTTCGTATCTAATTCCTATTGGAAGAAAAATAAGAAATATATGTCAATCATAACTAATATCTTACTTTATTTGGAATTTTCTTCAACTAAGATTTTTATCCAAGAATCTTGTGTGGTTTACCTATTCCGAACATTATAAAATCTTGTATGGTTTATTTGTTCTAAATTATACAAGATTGTTGGATCGAATCAATACATGAGATGAAAATGCAATGATGTGTACTCATTTTACATACCGATTTAGGCAGAATCTTTTATATTGGTTGTTGACATTGATTACTATACTGAAACTGCACCCACTGAAAGATGGCATCACCAAAAAGGCTACTGCTTTTACTTGACTTGTCGATGAGGACTGATTCCATGGTAACGCTACGCCATTTAAATTTTACCTTCCACTGGTTACAAAATGTCAAGATTTTGCTTTTTTTTTTTTTTTGATCGTAGATTTTGCTTGATTTAATCCAACCATCATTCTTAAATTATTTATTCATTCAAGTCATTGAAAATCGTGTTAATTAAAAAGTTAGTTCGGCCTGAACATAAAAAATCTTTTCAGAGGGTTTGTTGAATTTCAAATTTTGATAGTATAATGGATACAGACTGTATTTGACAACGGTTTTGCAGCCAAATATACGTATATTTGGTTGCATATAATCTTAAGTGCTGTAAAATTCAATATACATAGAGGTAACAAGTCTTTATTATATAGAGAAGAATTTTTGCTAAAAATAATGTCATATAAGGAAATTTTAAAAATGTTTTAGGTGAAGGACTTTTTAAAAATTAAAATTGTTGCATTAACCTTAATATAAAGACTCTTAAGTAGTTAACTATTTGCAAATACATTCACTTAGTTTAATTATAATGGTAAATATATCTAAATAGTTTTAGAAATATCATATTACCCTGTATAGTTTGACTATGATTGCAAATATACTCACGTTGTTATGATGTCATTGTTGCATTATCACGACATGGGTATATGTGAAAACATATATAAATTATGTGGGAATATTTGCAAAAGTAAATATACTCACTTAATTTTTTAAATTGTAAATATACTCATGTAGTTTACATATATTTGCAAATTTACTCAAGCCATAACGGTGCAATAACAACACCATAATGATTTGAGTATTTTTGCAATTATGAATAAACTATGTGAGGTCATTTGCAATTTTTAAAACTATATGAACATATTTGCAATTATACTTAAACTAAGTGGGTAAATGTGGCAAACAAAGGCCCCAAGGAAGATTTAACTGTTTGGTTGGAGATTATACATGAACACTCTTCTGGAAAAAGAAAATCTAGCTAAAAGAGGTATTCAGGTTGAACCATACTGTTTGCTTTGTGGTGTTAAAGAGGAATTTGAGAACTACCTTCATTTATTTTGGATCTGCTACAAAACAAAAGGCATCTTCAACAATGCTACTTTCACTCATCTTCATAATAGGGGCTGGACTGACTTTAAAGACATTCTGGATGGTCTGGGTAATAGAAAGGACCTCTCCTCACAAACTCTCTTAATCACATGCCGCTGGAGAATCTGGGACTTTAGAAACAAATGGGCTAGATGAGCAGATGGGGCCTATACGAGAAACAATGCAGTTGAGTAGAGCCTACTTGTATCAATATCAATCATCTGCCCTACTGTTGAAGGGGGGACTAACGGATAACTCAAACACATCAAAGTAGTCCAAACCACTTAAGGGAAGACTGAAAATCAATGTGAATTCTGGCAATAAGAAATCATCGTTTTCTCTGGGTCATGGGGCTGTAATTTGTGACGGGAACGGGTCTTTTGTGGCTGCAAGATTATGGAAAGAAAGAGGACCTCCTAATTCGTTGGAACAGGAACTTAAAGCAATTTTATTCGGTATGAAATGAATGCTGGATCTAAATATTCATGAAGCAAAAATTGAATCTCACTCTCAGCTTGTAATTCATTGGATTCAAAATGATATTGAAATCAGATCTAGCTATGGGATGTTGGTGAAGCAGATCAAGGAGTTAAAAAATCAATTCTAGCATTCTAGTTTCCACCACATTGTGAGGGAGGGAAACAAAATTGCCCACCAACTTGCTAAGATGGCGATGGAAGGGGAGGAAAGTAGTAAAATTTAGACTGATCAAATGCCGGATGACTCTATCCCGAACCCCTTTCAAATTGTGGGGGGTCGGGGTAGAGTTATTCCTTTTATCAAAAAAAAAAAAAAATGCTGGATGAGGTTCTCCAGCGGGGTCAAAATCTTGACCCGGTGGCCATGTGCCACAATGTGCTACTAGCGAGGCTAAGCCACGGGGCATGATTGAGAGTTTTATATATAGAGGTATTAATTAAGGATTTAATGGAGCATTGGAGAGGAGCCTAGAAAGATGAATGGACCATTATGTAGTTTCTAAAGTGTCTCTATGGGTGTGCAAAAGGGGTTTGTTAAAGTATTTTGATTGGATATAAAAGAGATATCTACAGAATGAGTGATAGATATTTATAAAATGAGTGTGATTCATTAGAATTTTGTGTTTGTAGCATGTTTACACATCGGATTCACATTTGTCTTTGATGCTTTTTCTTTTCTAGATTAAAAAGTTCTCTTCTTAAATGTGTATTCTATTTTTTTAAATCTAGTTGATTGCTTATTTGACAGTAATTTATCTGTACTTTTAAAACAATTGACATCAAACTTAGGATGTGTTTGGCAATGAGGAAAAAATGTCAACCTAAAACTTTTCAATCTCAAACTTTTCATTCTCTATAATTATCATATTTTTTAATTATTTTTTCACATTTTTCCATACAACTACCCTACTTTTCAATCATTTCTACACAACTACTCATACAATTAATCTATTTATTTTAACTTTATTATCTTTACTCCTCGTCATTACCCCTATCATATCACATCATTTGACAACTTTTACTCTCTAAAACTTTTCATCAAAAGTTTTATCCATTCCCAAACACACGCTAAATCATATGTCCCAATACTGACAGCAAATACATATATGGTGAATCTTTTCAATCTAAAAAAAAAATCGCTATAAATGAAAACAATAGAGCCAGATTTCATCATGCAACCCGCACCATGGAACCACTTCTTTAGTTGGTTCTCTCATTAACCATCACGTGATTGTTCATGCTGCTATAAATAGACCCAACATTCTATAAAACACGTGAATGTACATAATTTCGTGATCATGTGAAAGATAAAATGAATAAAGAGATTCTAGGTCTCTTTCAACACTACAAGAAAAGGTATCTTTTGTGACTTAATTTTAGCTGCGTAGTCTTTTTATTGTAAAAGATATAATTAGTGATATGTTTAAAACTTTTGGTAACAACCTTTTGTTACCTTTTATCGAAAGAGTGATAAATTAGCCGTCTGATCCAGCACAAATCCTTTTTCTAAAATTATTTTTTTAGTTTTTTTGAAATTCAAATTTCCGCCCTAACATGAATTCTCATATATATAGTTTTTATATGTTTTTAATATTTATTTTTAATTTTAAAAAATAAAAAAATCTATTTCTCATGTGGTGGCATATGAGAAATAGCTTATTTTTCGGTTTTTAAAATTCAAAATAAAATATCTAAAAAAAATAAACAATGTAAAAATTTTATATATGGGATATTCATGCTAGTGCCCACATATGAATTTCAAAAAATTATAAAATAATTTTTAAAGAAAGAGTTATTTTTCTAGTTGCACCGAATCCTAGCTCAATAAATTAATACATGTAATAACAATATAATGAATTGCTAACGGCGTTGATCAAATAGTGTAAATCATCATCATCGTGTGTGTATACACATCAATAATTTATTTTGCATTTGCCAATGGAAATTTTGTTACAATTTAATTGCCAATACAATCTTCTTTTTAATCATCATCATCATCACCATCATCAAATTATTATTCTTATTATTAAAGTATAAATTTAGTGATAATAATTATGCGGTCATGTTGATTAGTATTTTTATAATAAAAATTAGGTGTGGCTAAATGCTTGTCAAAAATCATTGCTAGTAGTAATTTTTAAAAATTGATTCTCCTATCTATTCATAATAAAAAAAAATCAATGTGCGCAATAACAAAATTTGTTACGGATGTATTTAGGAGGAGGCAAAAATAAAAAACAAATGAGTATACATTCGAAAAAAATATATGCTACGAATAGCACTTGACTATAACGTTTAGCAAAGAGTTCCATTTGGGGTGCAAGAGGTACACGTTTCGAATCTCCATAGAGAAAATTTATCTTCTATCTTTGGAAATCTGTCTCTATAACTACTTTGTTTGCAATATTATTAAATTTACACGTTTGAACTAGAATTATGATTTGTACTTAAGGTGAATTGTAAATACAAAGAATAAAAAAAATATGCTATGGAATACATAAATATTGTAATTTATGTAGCAAATGCTTATTTATTGCATATAAAACCGTATGAAACATTTGCTTATAATGTTATATGTAATATTTTTTATTCGTTCCGTAGAAATTGTTTATAAAATGTTTTCGTTGCAGTAATTTTTTCTATTGGTTCATCGTCATAGAGTATTCGGAAGATGACGTCTTTTATGTCCAACATATGAGTTATTTTTTTATTAGGTATACAACTTACATTTTTTCCATCTAATAATACAGTTAAGCTCAATTGTATGATGATATTTCAAATTGTTTTTAAATGATAAAAACAGTGGCACATATAATTATTAATTATAAACGGATACTTTTTGAAACTAATTCTCGTTCTTAATCTTTTAATTTTTTTTTTCACTTTCGACTAAAATACTGTGATATGAGAAGGGCCTTTTTATATTTTGTAACAATATCAACAAGAAGTTTCGAATTAATGCCTGAAACAAAATATGTATTATAAACTGAGAAACATATGTAACCTACACACAAAAAAAAAAAAAAAAACTACTGACGTTGGTGTGTCTCATCCGTGACACTGCTTTGTGGAGCAAATACGCAAATGATGCTAGTCTTTGTTTGGAAAACTTCAAAATCATGTATTGGCTGTGATTTCATTGACTTCTGAAATGCCTTTGCAGGTGAAAAAAAAGGGGGTTTCCCACTTGAGGCATGGAATGTCCGGGCTTCAAATTCGGGCAGAGTATTTATTTCCCATTTTTTCCAAGCAATATCGACATAACTACCTTAGTAGCAATATTATTATTACTATATTGAGAACAACCTATGGAATTGAGTGTATTGGAAATGGACCTATGAGTAGCAATATTATTAAATTTACACCCTATGAGAAAATTGAGCGTATTGGAGTCCGGCAGAAGGGACCTCTGACAAACCCTTTTCTTTCCTTTCTCCTTCTCACCGTTTACACAGTCTGTTCATTCATCAATTAAAATATCTAGTTTTGAACGTTGGGATGAGGATATAGACATCAGAACACCAGCAAGGGAATAAATTCCGTCAAAAGAATGAATTGGCACAATAATCAAGTTGGCATGTGGGCCGAACACATTACTTGAATTTATTAATTTTTTATAGCAAGATGTAGTTATTGAGTACTGTAGGGATCAGGGATAGAGATTAAAAAAGAATTCAGAGAAACAACGGGGCATTCATGAAGATCTAGGTCATGGTGTGTTGGTGGGAGTTTTGGAAGAGAAATGGAACAGGTTTCCCTCTTATCAAATTAAGAAATGCTGGTGGGTGATTTACCTTGAAGAATAAGCACCCATCGAAAGTTTGATAGGGAGGGATTTGATATTTGAATTAAACCTACTTGATTGCTAACTGCATACATTGACTTTATTCCATTTTTGAGAAGATTTCAATGCCGAATGAAAGAGGGTGGTTATTATCTTTCAAGGATAGAGAAAATCGATTGATAAAAACCCGCTTATATCAGAAAGCTTAGATATTACAAATAGTCGCTTTCCCATGTGGAACAGTATGTCATGATTCTCTGGCAAAATACCCCACCAGATTTGAATAGAATTTTTTTTTTTAAAAAAATATAGATACTATTTAACCTCCCTGATATAATCACGGATACACTGCTAAAAGAGGAAGCATGGATAATTGGGTCCCATTCTCATGCGGGGAATTAATACTAACTTGTGTAGTAGAAGACATAAAGAATACAAAACCTAATATTGTCCTTTCCAGCTTAGATGTTAGACCAACAAACCCAGTAAGTGAGGCAGCATAATCTTGGTCTTGAAAATCAGATCGAGGAATTACTAGTAAACGAGGTAGGGTGCAAGTTGTTGTACCCATTTGGAAATCTTGTTCAACCAAATTAAACTTTTTTTGGCAGTATAACAACGTAATTTGTTTTGTAGCGCGCCGTTGATCCAATGTAGGAATAGCCCATAATATTAATTGTTCCTCCTCAAAAGAAAAATGATTGCACTGCATTGGATTTTGGTTTCGGGGATATACTCGATTCAATAATTTAATGATGAAAGACTAATGGACAATCAGTCCACTCGGTGATGAAAATATTATTTACAGGAATTCAGAATCATGAATTTCAGAATTTTTTTTTTTTTGATTGGAGGATATTTTACATCATATCTCAAATCATATTACATCCAAACCCTGAGATAATTCTAACAAACTTGTAATGGAAGACGATAACAAGCTTCCACACATCAAGTGGGGAGATCACTAGCTCCCATCAAAGTATAAAGGGGACCACATGCCCCTACCTATATTTGGGTTCAGAATTCCACGTGGGATTCGAACCACGCATCGGCTGGGAACGGAAATCCCGTTCCGCAGCCGATGACCAAACGAGCGGTGCTCGTCTGGCTCAGAATCTTTTGATTAAAAAAAAATGTGCTTGAAGTAAGCATTCATAGGACTAGAACGATCACAGAGAATGGGTTACTGGAAGGTTTTCAACGAATCCCTTGATTTTATGGATTTATTTGCAAGATCTAAACCGTTTACATGATCATTTGGCCAGAAACATTTATTATTATTATTTTTTGAAATTTTCTTTTGTACCACTATGTTAATATAGGTTATTTAATCTGCAGATTAAGTTTAAACTTAATTTACAAATCAAATAATCTACGTCATAGCCGAATAATTTTTTTTTTAAAAATAAAAATAAGTTTTAGCCCCACGGCCAATGGCCTCATTTGCAACAGGGCGCTAATGATTATGCCCTTTTTAGAATTATGTTTAGTTAAAAATGCAACTATCACATTATGAGAAGTTTTAGTGAGTCATATAAAGACTCTAATGATGAAAATTACACATATTTTTTCAAATAATTTTATTTATTATAATAGTAGAAATCATTTCAATTGGAGTTTTAGGTAGGCCATATCTACTTACAAAGATATATGATATTTTGTAAATTATAAAAAGTACTTATATATTTATAGACGCATTAGAATGCTATTATAATTTATACAATTATTTACTACAAAGAAAAATATTTTAGATGACTTAGATTTTAAATTAAAAGCTTTAAAATTAACATATAAATTAAATAATTTAATATTGATTTTCTAACATCATTAGATAGGGACATGCACTTCTTTTTTCACCTTTTTATTGGTATTTTATACACTATGACAACCAATATTACAATTAGTTACTTCTACAACCCTCACAAACATAGTGAGAATTTTTTTAATAGATACCCCTATTTTACTAGAGAAATCTATAAAATACTCATATTCGAGAGGAAAATAATGCACTCACATCTATTGAGATTCTAACAAACTTCAACCCCATAAGAGCCAACAACATGTACCACCAGAGTGTTATCCTATTGTGGGCTATGCACATCTTTGATTAAGATTAAATTTGGTTGCCTAATCAAATAAATAATTCAAAAGAATAAAAGGAATGAATTTTCGATAACTATTCATATAAGACTCAAATGGAAGGTTAGATGAATTTAATTTTATGGAACTTCATCTATAGGATTGGAGGCATACTTTAAATTGTTAACATATTCACCTTCGACTAAACCATTGAACTAAGAGATCTCTCTAAAGAATTATATAGGAGGTTAGTTTATCCCCTTTGGCATGACATGATATATATTTGATAAAACTTACAAATTTTCACTATTACTCGTCTTCCTAATTCAAAATTTTCATTGTTTTTTCGCTTAAAAAAATCATTTGTTTTGTTTTACATATTCACTCTACAACTAAAGTTACCGGGTATAATGCTAATATATTGGTATATATCTGAGTTTTATTACCTCGAACAATTTCAAGTTTTTTGATTATTGTATATTTACAATCATTTCAATATCTATTATAGTGTAACCCTAAAACATTGTTTTAATTTGTAAAAGGCGGCAACAAGCTCCGCATATCAACTTTTTGGATGAACGATTTCAAGTTCTTTGATTATTGTATATTTACAATCATTTCAACATCTAGTATAGTGTAGCCCTAAAACATTGTTTTAATTTGTAAAAGGTGACAACAAGCTTGGCATATCAACTTTGTGGAATAAACCCATATCAAATAACCAGGGGACCAAAGATTCCAAATAAAAGAAGAGAGACTAAAGCTCCCCTCAAGCTGCATCCACGGAGATTAGAACCCCCGACCTAATGAGAGCAAGCCCACAGCTTTCACCAACCGGGCAATTGACTCGAACGTGTTCTAGATTAGCGGCTTAATTAGGTAGAAAACGGAGCTCAAAGCCCAATAGCTAGGTGTCTATTCCAAGGTGGGCTCTACAAAATTTTATTTATTCATTCGTGCCCTTCTTAGTTATTTTATTATAAAAACCCATACCAAGAAAAGTGGACCCTTCAAAAACTGATTTTCTTGGGCCCAATGCTTGCTGGGATATATAGGCTCTCGTTGTCGCTTTGCAACCTAGCTAAAATCTTGTTTCGCACCTACAACCACCGATCAACTTGCATGTTTGCAGTACTCATGATCATTGCAGACAATTAACATGAAGCTACGGCACAACTGGCCAAAATGGGATAAGTTGAAATGAAACTGCCAAGTGCTCTGATCATGCAAGGGAATGTTTACAACCTTATTGGATGACAAGCCAATAACTGCCCACCTGAACCATGCACATGATATGCTTAATGCCTTAACCCCATTACTTTGCTGGGATGGATAGTAAAATAACTATACAGGTGGTTGGACACGAGCT
This sequence comes from Annona squamosa, assembly GCA_035584095.1. NCBI lineage: Eukaryota > Viridiplantae > Streptophyta > Magnoliopsida > Magnoliales > Annonaceae > Annona > Annona squamosa. The sequence continues at coordinate 90,653,104 of JAXCLR010000001.1, read as the reverse complement.
TTCCAATCGAAATAAATCGAGATGCTCTTGAGTAGAATCCTGTCCAGACCAGAAGTTGATTGGAAAGCAAACAAAGGATCCACTGAAAAGGAAGGCTTAATTTCCACCCAACCAAAAAACAGCCTAGTTCACACATCAAGTGGGCCACAATTATATGCCTTATACTGAATATATCTGCGATCCAGATTTGTTCTATAAATACCTTGCTGGGTGTTTGGAAGGGGACCCACAGACGGCTTGGATGGTCGATAAGCACAATAGATTGTACCGTACATTAACCGATTTTCCGGCGGGTTGTAGGCAAGAATCTGAGTCTCTGTCTCTCTTTTTTTATTTATTTAAAATTTTTACAAATATGTATGGTAAGCTAACCACAGCAGGACTAATTACGGCCATGGACTCATGTAGGGGTGAGCTAGCATGAACACACACGTACATATGTACAAATGCATGGATGAGACTTGCAGGGACATGCAACAGTCGTCAGAGTCCTTTTTATTTTTTGCCTTTTCCCTCTTACAATGCAACGGCAAGTAACACTAGGGTCCTGTACATCCGTTACGCCTTAGTAGTACTAAACAGCCTGTTAATTTTATTTTTTTTTTTTTTAAAAAAAAGGGAAAGGAAAGAAAAGAAAAATCTTGGCTAAGACGAGTCATATGTACTGAGTCGGTGTTAGGACTTCCAGTTTTAGTGCACATACAACTCACCTGCGTTTGAACCTATTCTTGCAACAGCCCTGTTGGGGAAACTAAGCAGTGGCACTTGCCCACAAAAGAGATTCCATAACTCGGATTCAACCCTACAATTCATTGAACCGAGTCACCGCCTTTTGGGCCCCGGCGGCGACTATGCTAATGACGACGGTGATGGCCGTAATGATGACGGCGTCGTACAATAATTGTGAATTAGTGATGTAATTATTATTATTATTATTATTATTATTATTATTATTTACATCTACATCAACATTCAGAAAATGAAACTGAGTAGCGAGAGAGTATGAGTGAAAGAGAGAGAAGAAAAAGGGAGCAAGAGCGAGCACCTTTGTGGGGTCATGCAAATGTCCTCTCAGTTGGGCCGCATGTGATCTCCACCTTCCATCATTAAATTCATATTCCATTCTCCTCTTCAACTCCAATATTTCCTCGCCTAGCCTTCTAGAGAGGAAAAGAGAAGAAGAAAGAGCGATTCATCCATCCTCAGCGATGTCCGGAGATGGACAAGGGTCATCATCCCAGCCTGGGGGAGATCAGCATCCACCTCCCCCACCTCCCCAGCTGAGCCGGTATGAGTTGCAGAAGAGGAGGGACTGGAACACCTTTGGGCAGTATTTGAAGAATCAAAGGCCCCCAGTTTCGTTGGCCCAGTGCAACTGCGCCCACGTGCTGGAATTCCTGCGCTACCTTGATCAATTTGGGAAAACCAAGGTCCACTTAACTGGGTGTCCCTTCTACGGCCAGCCGGACCCGCCGGCGCCTTGCACTTGCCCGCTTAGGCAAGCTTGGGGAAGCTTGGATGCTCTGATTGGTCGCCTCCGGGCAGCCTATGAAGAGAATGGAGGGTCGCCAGAGACGAACCCATTTGCTGGAGGTGCGATCCGTGTCTATCTGAGGGAGGTGAGGGAGTGCCAAGCCAAGGCCCGGGGAGTGCCGTATAAGAAGAAGAAGAAGAAGAGGAACCGAAGCAACGACGGCGACGATGATGAGTCCGGGCCTTCCTCGCAGTCTTCTTCTTGATCCCACTCCCATCTAATGGAAAAAAATGGTAATCTCTCCCTTATTTTTACTAAGTTTAATAATAATTTTTGGAATGGGATTAGTTTGTATTAACATGAAAGGCTTAAAACCCAATTTGGACTGCTTAAATTCCATTTTTATTTTGCATTTAATGCCATTTTTTAATAAGTACAAATTTAATCTCCCTCTTTCGCATACACATTCATTCAGCCTTTCATGCAAACCATATTTCCGTAGCTCCCAGATTTTATATTTGTTACTTTGTCTATGCTGCCTATTGACTTTGCCCTTTTGAGATCCTGCAAGATATTATGCCTCTCATGGATGGTACGTCGTATGCAAGAGTCTCTTTCATCTTACATCACGTTGAAGTTGATTTTTATTTGCTTTTATATAGCTTCTTGTTTGTGCTATGCAAGATTTGTGGCCTGCAGTGTTTTCAAGATTATCTAAATGAATAAAACTTCCATTATGGCCTTTTCTGCTGTGCAAGAATCACCGAAACCTCTTTCCATTTATTTCATTTTAGGGCTTGATTTCCAATGTAATTTCTTCTGGCTCACTCTCCACACAAAAGCCTCCATGTTTAGAAATCATAAATAAAAATGTTTCAATCTTGGTCCGAGTGAAATTCTGAAATCTATACAGGATAGTTCTATGATGATCATTCCATTGTTAATTATTTATTAAATTAGTATTTTCAATCCAGTGACAATTAACCAACCGATCGGACCAATTGAGAAGAATTACTGCATCAGTAGTTTATAGAAAAGCCATTGCCTGTCAATGGGAGTGTTGGATTCGATCCACCAATGACTGGGGTGATCTGAGATTTAGTTTGTCAGACTCCATGGTCTATAAATAGAATAAGGTCAGGTGCCAGTTTCTTCTTTTTTTTTTTCTTTGACAATTTTACGTCAAAATTATAAGTGACCACCACATACAAGAAGCCATCTTTTAATCGTTTCGTCATAATATGCAGTACTACACTTACACACACAGATACGAGCGTATGGTATCTAGCTTCAATGATCTAACACCCATACCTTGTTTCTCACTTACAGCTAGCTAGGAAGAAGGATTTTTTTAGGTTTGCTTTGGGCCGCTCTGAAATGTGCATTAAATAAACAAAACCCATAGGCTCTACACTGGAGAAAATAACTATAATTAATCCTACACCACCCCTTTAAAGTAACCAATTATCGCAACTAAATAATCTATCAGGGCCAAAATGTTAAATACACGTCATATGCAACAAAAAATTAGCTACATTCGACGGCATTTGTTGGGGTGTGAACATGAGAATGGCTTGAAATGTCCTGAATTAGAGGGGAAAGTTGTCAGATAAACTTCCTGAGCGCAGTGATGGAATTAATGTCAGAGCACTGAAGAAATATTGTAGGTTTTATGGGTCCATCTTGTTGCTTGGCTTGGGACCACTCGGCAGTTGTTCCTAGGGAGATAATGATGGTGAGATGATACTTAGATGTCCAACTCTAATTAATTCTTCTAGCTGTTTGGGATGAAACGGCTAAACTGCTTAATAGATAAAAAAACCATTATATTAATCGGGTAAGCTTTTTAGTTGATCATTAGGTACGTGTAGCGCTTTCCAAAAGCAAAAAACTGGGGCGGAATATTGTGATGAATATAATTTTCTGCACTTAGTTTGTATTTCCTCTCGAATTACCGACGCAAAAGCAGTTTTTAGTAGTATTATTGTTATTATTTTTGAAACATCAATCGACTAGCTACTACTTTTACCGATGATATAAGCAAATTACAAACAGTAGTTTGCAACATCAAGTCATCAATGGTGCATATATAAACAGCATTTTTCTCGTGTAATAATTAAGTATATGTGATCATCTGTCAATGATTATTCTTGTTTTCGACTATTCCTCATTCAATTTTAAGCTGTTGAATGAATTGCTTGGGTCTTAACCACCTCCTCAAGCTGGTGGCCATGTCGAGTAGGAGACGCAATCAATACATTGTCCAACTGCTTTTTCTATATATATATATATATATATATATAT
>JAXCLR010000001.1:90635124-90649226 GCA_035584095.1 Annona squamosa | reverse complement strand
TATATATAATTTCTTTTATACGTTTATGAACTTTAAAGGTTTTTCAATAGTGACATACGATTTTGCCTTTGGATATGAGAAAAACGAATGTTAGTCAAAGTAAAAGTAATAGCATAAGATCATAATTAATTTTTAATATATTTTTATAACAAATATGAGATTGATAATAAAAAAAATTACTGCGAAGATTACAGATTTAACTGGGTACATAAACGATTGATTTTGGTGGTTACGATTAATTCATCAAGCCACATGATACATGCTCCAATATTTGGCTAGGATAGGGGAAATACATGCATGCGTGGATTGTACTTAAGTTTCAATGAGGGGTATCACTGGACTGGTACTAAAGTTTCAATTAGGGGTATCAACGGACTAGTTAAATCAAACTAATATTCAATTTAAGGTGCATTTAACAATTATAAAAACTTATTAATTTGAAAATTTTTACTCTCTATAGCTACATTATTTTAAAATTTATTTACATTTTCTTATATATCTACTTTACTTTTCAATCATTTTTTCACAATTATTCATATAATTATCCTATTTATTTTAATTTTATTCTCTTTACTTTTTATCATTACTTTTGTCATATAACACAAATTTTCCCATTTCAAAATATTCTTCATTCAAAAGTTTTACCAAACACTCTTAATATACTTTAAAATAAGATTAAAATTTGGTTAATGCCTAGACTATCTAACAAGAATTAAAAATTAATTCATATATTTTTGTATCATTTTTATAAATGAATATAATTGCGTACTTTGTTTTACTTTATTTAGTTCAGTAGTAGCCATTAAAAAATTTAAAAATTCAATTCAACGTAAATCTATGCAGAAATTAATTAATTGTGCAAAGATTTCTTTTTTACAAACAGATATTTTTAATTAAAATATGGTTTCATATTTGCAAATGACAAAAGGAACTTAAAATTTACTTAAACATATCATATTTAGAAAAATAATTTTTGAGAACATATTACCCAACTTGTTAACAAGGCCGATCCTAGCTATCTTTGGGCAGAACTAGGGTTAGATTGCACTCCTTAAAATATTTTTAGAATCACATGTTAACCCGATTGAATCCGTATCCCGCTTGAATTTTCAACCTAATTTGTAATGAGATACCTTAAAAGTGGTGCATGCACCACCCATCTTATAATGTAATAGTAGTCTGTTTAAAATCCTTTCTTATGCTAAAATAATTTTTAAATCCGAATATATTTTTAAAGATTATGCTAAAATCATTTATTTAAATTTGAAGATATTTAAAAATTTTAAACTATTTATATTATTCGTCCATATACATATTTTTATTAGGTTAGAGATAACATAAATTGTTTTGCAAAAAAAAAAAAAAAACACCTATGGATTTGTAGGATAAAAATCATTTTCAAAGTTTAATAGTTCAGCATCCATTCGAGATTTAAGAAGGACTGTAAACTTTGAAAATGAATTTAATTTTATAAACTTGTTTGATACCTAATAAATTTGACATCATAAAGATATGCATACACATAAATATATGATATTAGAGGTTAGGCTTAAAAGGCTATTTCTAAATAGTCATGACTCAATACATACAAGTATTGAACCTCAATACGTAGGTGTTGTGGAGACTTTTTTTGAATTTTTTATTTTTGTACGGCTTCACGTATATTTAATTCATATATCAAATTTTATCATTTTTAAATATATAAAAATTAATGGTTTTCATCTCATAGATAGTGGAGGCAAAAACTGTTAATTTCAAAACTATTAATTTTTGAAATTATAAAAATATTATTCTTTAATTCATAAAATCAAATAGATAATAACAATGTTTGATGGTTGTGGTTATTTTTCTATTTCAAATCTGCCATGGACGGAGCAACTTAAATGGTTCAGATTGCATATAGATCCGGAAAGGATATGGCCTCCAATAACTGCTCCAGATGAAGTACACATGCTAGCTAGCTAGCTGCGCACACCATGCCAATTGCCATGCCATAGCATGAGGCCGTAGAAATGGCATCCAACTGCTCCACACGGACGGCAGGCCAGGCCAGGCAAAGGCGAAGGCATGCAAGTATGAATGAGGACTGAAAATGGCATATTTGCTGGTATTTTTAAAAAATGGCATCGAGTTGGGGAGATGGAGGGGAGCATGCATGCATGCATTCCAGCCCTGACAGCAGTACTGACATGGAGGAAAGGGTGGGCAGTACGCGTCGGAGGCCTTGCACCACACAGGCCAATGCCAAGCATTTGTACTTCTCATTTATGGCAGTAGACTTTGACCACGGGCTGACCAGTTATTTGACTACCAGTGATCCTATTCCTGTATATACCCGCCCACTCCATTATGCTAACAGTGCCACCTGTACTTGGCGTTAAAAATGTGCAAAAATATAGTTGATAATACTGAAAATAAAATACCCACAAAAAATAATGAAAATAAAATAATTATATTAATTAACTATCGCAACCAAACGAATTTTTTTTATGTTTTATGACAATAGTATTTTACCCCTTTCCTTTAAGTAATTAATAATACTATTTATCCAAACCGATGTTACAGCCGCTCCTTTTAATGACATTGTAGGGACTATTTAAATTCAAGAAAAGGGTAAAATTTAGACTGCGATGATAAAACAAATATTAGTAGTCAAAAGCAATAGAAAATGACATAAAGAAAAATATGTTTTTAGTAAAGAAGAAGAAAAAAAAATTGAAAATATAAATAATGATGAAAAATAATATTTTAAAACAGTTAAAGTATTATTTAATAGGATCTGATCCTATGCTTCTAGAGCAATTTTTTAACTTTTTTTAAAAAAATTCATTTATATGCGGCTCCAAGTGGAAAGATTTCATATATGTAATTTTATATTTTCGATTTTTTAATATTTTGAATTTTGAAATGAAAAAATTATTCGATTTTCATCCGCATGCAGCACATGACATGAAAATGTCTTTTTCGTTTATAAAATTCAAAAAAGAGTATAAAATGGAATAAAAAAAATGCAATATTTATACTTGAGCCCATGTACAAATGCTAAATTTTTAAAAATTTTAAAAAATAGCTCCCCGAGAGCATAAAATCGGAGCCGTTGTCTAATCTAAAAACCAGGGTAGAAGAAGCATATTTCCAATACACTTTGTTTCTATTCATGTAAATAGAAATTTAAAGGGTCATTTATAAATGGCATGCATTTTAAGTACACCAGTTTGCTGATCATGATATGTGAAATCCCAATTGTTCTTTCACTAGCAGTTAGCTACCCGCAATCACGTACGCAAGAAAATATGTAGGAGTATAAATTTTACTTTCCTTTTTCTCATTCGTCTGTTAGCCATCACAACAGCTTCATTTTGTCTTCCATTAGCATTCTGCAATATGCTGGCTTTTAAGGCGTATTTAGATATATTATGTGAAAGTTGAAGGGTCATTTAATTATCCACACACATATTAATTGCAACTACAAGTTAAATAAGAAATGGTATATTGAAAGTATTCAATACAATTTGCAAGAAAAATAAGGTATTTTATGCTAATTATACACCCATCTTGCATGCGGCAGTAAGGTCAGAAAATCATAAATTGGTGTGAACATCATGTACTTACAGGGTAAAATCATATGATAGAATGCCTTCAACTGGTCTCTTGATTGGAGTTTCACGGTGGCATAATTAGCTCTCTGACCTGCCATTATCTCACACATCTGCCAGTCCGCAACTGATGGAATTGCTTCACTTGCTATAAATGAAGTCCAGTACACGATCAAGGCATGGAAATGCAGCTACAGTGACAATTATTAGGACCGACTATCTCATCATCAAAATGCTTTGATCTAGACCATTGATCAAGGTTCCAAACACCTTAGCCTGTCATTTTTTTTTATTGAATTTAGTCTGGCGTTTATATATATAACTATAAATATATAAATCTCTTTGCTGAAAAAGCTGCAAACCCATTTATTTATATTTAATGCTAGAGTTAGAGACCCAAGATGCACCCCAAAAGACAGGCATGTTGGGTGTTTCCACTGTTCATGAGTCATAACTAATCTGAAAATATAGCCCATTAATTTTCGGATTTATACATGGCTCTGGCTACGGACACGTCTGTGTATCTCACAACACGAAATATGAACTAATGCTTGCGCTTTTATGATGTTCTCATGAAAATTTAGAAAACCATGTCTTTAAAAATTGCTAGCTCTATAGACACGATCTACCCAGTACTCTGTAGAAGAAAGAGATGGGGAAGATGCTAATATGCTCTAGATGCATCTGATGTGGAAGCTTGAAATGATTATCAGGTGATGTCCGTGAAAGAACTAGAAAGGCTGAAAACATGCTAGAGAAAATCTTGTGGGGCCGGGTGCTTGTGGGTCAACATGATATATGGCCATGAACGTGACGTCTGCACAGTGAGGCATACGTGATGAATGGCTTCCATGTCTGACACGTGCTCCTGTCCCCCACGTGTGACGTGAGTCTAATGGCATCCCTGGAAAAGCACATGGGTTCTGCGTCTTCTTTCTCTGGATCACAGCATCGCAATCTAAATTGCACATTGTTTGTCGTTTTATAGCTTCCTAATTTAAAATTTCCCCACCTTTACGTACGCTTTTTTCTATTCGATTTGGCTCTTTTGGGATTCTCCACGATTTCATGCCCCCCATGCATGCCATGGAGGGTGGATGTCATGTACCATAATGGTTGGCTGCAGGTTTATGACATTCATGTTTTCACACCTGCGAATGCAAAATGCCTTCTTTTCTTTATTATTTTTTACCCTATCATGATTACATGCAGCTCCTCTCTCTCCAGTAATAGGAGGGTAAATAAAAAAAAAATTTGGAAAAAAGGTACGTTTTCAGTAAGATACGCCATACGCTACAAAATCCGTTTGGTTGCATGGCAGATAAAGTGATGGAATATTTTAGAATGACAGGAGTCCCAGTACAATAATTTGAGTTATCGCATGGCCTAACAATTATATATTTTTCTCTGGAATGCTTGAAATCATCTTGTGTCTAATCTGGGGAATTGAGCCAATAATTGTATGATCTGTGATACACAATAAGCTAATCATTGTGTTAATATCTAGATCCATATTATTTATAGGTTAGGCTTGACATTACACTACAACAAATGTTGTTGAATGCATTTGATTTTTCTGCGACATGCAATACAATTTTGGTTGTTCAGTAGTAAATATTCAGTTGCTTTTAAATGGTGACATTTGGTTAAACATTGCTAACATATTAAATAGACATTAGCATTATAAAAATTTTCATTTTATGCAGTAATTCTTATACAGCTGGATTAGCTAATGCTGAATATAATATCATAAGCACCCATCATTTGTTGCAAACAAGTTTTATACGTACCTTGCAAGAAGTCACTCCATATAACACTTATATGCAACAAATATTGTTGGAATTTTGGTTGCCTAAGTAAAAATTTGATGCAATTAGCTGAAGAAAAGTGATTATATTAGCTAGGGTTAATCAAATCTCTCATTTAGCCTACATTAAAAAATTCATTTACTATTTATATTTTTTCTTTGTATACTTGTTTATTTAAGATTGTTTAACATATGAACTAAGTTTTACTATTTGTATACATATGTATATATTTTTTAATATTTTTAAAGATAGGAGTATTTTAAGTGTATATAAATATATAGATGTTTAAAAATTTAAAAAAAATATACACATGTCCAAAAATAATAAAATTTAGTTTATATATTAAATACGCTTTGATAAACAAGTATATGAAAAAAAAAGCAAAAAAATTTTAAAAATGAATTTTTTGAGAAACGCTAAACAAGAAATTTGCTTAACTTGAGCTCATAGAATCATTCCTCTTAGCTATATGCCAAAGCGCATATATAACAACCTACCAACAATTTGTTTATTGCTTGTGTGGGTATGTAACGAATTCTCTGCTATATGTAGCAACATTTCTAGCTGCTATTTTGTTTTTTCTTACAGTAGATGCCAAAAGTAGCCTACGTTTTTAATGAGAAGGAAATCTAATAAGCACATTGATTAGATTTCAAGGGTATAATGTAATAACATCTTAATTTTTTTTAATAACTTAATAATGTCTTAACTTAACAATGTTAACAATCCTATTTTTTATCCTATTAGCATAAACAGTAGGTCTTTATGAAACGTCTTTTCTACCTAACTTTTTCATTTTTAACAACTAAATGGTTGATAAAAAATCTTCTTCATCTATTATATTTAACATCATTTATTTTATTTAAAAAACTTTTTTTATTTGTCTACTATCACTGTATACGAGCTTCATTTACAAATTTATAAAATCAACGTAATAAAATAATTTAATACTCAATATTAATTTTTAAGTAGTATTTTCAATATCTAAACCATCTAAAATATCATAAAATGTGGATAAATGATTATATAAAATATAACTATATTCTAATATATATGTGAATAGATCTAAGTATAATATATATGTGAATAGATCTAAGTATTTTTCCTAATTTACACATAAATTTACATATTTTTAAACAAATGTGACCTATGCACATATTGGATTTAAATAAAACTTTGTTTCTTAATTAAACAAATGATGTTAAGAATAATGAATGGATTGAATTTTTCATCAAACATTAAAATATCAAAAATGGAGGCGTTATACAGAACTGCTTTAGCATATAAGCTAGTCTATGATACAAATTAATTTTACTTATTTTTTTACAAGTTTTTTGAAAATTACTTCTACTTATCATTATTTGTTACAAGTTTTTTTTAACACTTTTCTATTGTACACGTTCAAATAACTCACTAAACCTTTTGCATTTAAAAAACTCCACAGAATATATAACAACAAATTCTTATATTTCCCTTTAAAATTAGGTAACCATTTTTAGAGTAGAAGACTAAACTTCGAACTCATTGTTTGTGGACTATTTACTTAGTAAGTTCAATGAGTTATGTACCTCATGGTGAACTTGCTTTTAGCTAGGTTTTCTACACACTCTACAATCCATAAGCATCATTTTTTGTCATTTTAAAAGGTATAAAAGATCTAGTTTCTACATTAAAAATAAGAAGTATGACTATAAGTACAATAAATAAATTTTACTTTCCATAAAGATTTTATTTCTGCAAGACCCATAGATTATTAGCAATGACTTTAGCAACAAAATTTATTGTCAAAAATACAATTTCTTGTAGTATATTGCTTCATTTCACAAAATTAAACCTCAATTCTAGTAGCATTAACTAACTTTATTGATATCAATTTATTCGTTAAAAGGTTTTTTTGCTTCCATACATAGCTTAGGCAAAATTCTAGGCATATCCTTTAAGGTGTGTTCGGAAAAGCGATAAAATTTTTAGATGATATGTTTTTAGTTTAAAAGTTTTTGAATTTAAAGAAAATGATACAATGTGATAGGAATAAAAATAATAAAGTTAAAATAGATAAATTTATCATATGAATAGTTTTTTATTGATATTTATACAATGTGACAATTAGTAATAGAATAAAATATTTTCACAACCCTCATAGTATGGGGGGAATTTTCTAAAAAATCCCAACTCAGAGGAGAAATTTGTACGTAGAAATAATTAAAAATAAGATAGTCATATATGAAGATGTGAAAAATAACTTAAAAATATAGTAGTTATCATCATCATTATCAAAAGTCATTTCCCACCTAGGTAGGATCAGATGAATGGATTTTGTTGCGCTATTCTTAGCGATTTAAGACTAAATTTTTTATAATTTGTAATATTTTTAAATCTTGTTTAATTACTTTCATCCATATTTTTTTTGGATTTTTCTCTCATTCTCATACCACCTTCTACTTAGATAGACTCTGTTTTCTTAATTCGTGCTACTTCAGGCCTCTTTTTAATATGAACAAACCATCTTAATCTGTTTTCTCTCATTTTATCACAAATTGGTCTTACTTTTTAGTTTTCTCAAATTGTTTCATTCTTAATTTTATCTTTTCTTATTTTACAACCCATCTACCTTAACGTTCTTATTTCCGCTACACTCATTTTTTTATATATATTCTTCTTTAACTCCTAATATTCTGTCTCAAAAAACATAGCAGGTCTAATCGCAGTCTTATAGAATTTTCTTTTTAGTTTGATTGGAACTCGACAGTCATATAAAATTTCTAATGCACTTCTTCATTTCTTCCATCCTACTTAAATTCTATGTATTATATCTTTATCAATTTTCTCGTTCTCTTGAACTATTGATCCTAAGTACAAAAGTGATTAATTGGTTCCTCATCCGAGTTCTCACTATTATTAAAATTGCATTTCATATGTTCAATTTTTGTATGACTAATTCTAAAATCATTAGATTCTGAAGCATCTACCCACCTATTCAATTTTAAATTTAATCCTTTTTTAATTTCATCTATTAGAACAATGTCATCTGCAAATAACATACACTAATGTACTTCTTCTTTGAGATGTCTAGTAATTTCATTTATTGCTAAGGTAAAAAGGAAAAGACTCAAGACTGAGCCTTGATGTAGACCTATTTTAATTGAGAAGACATTAGTATCTCCACTAATGATCCTCACATTCGTAACAATCTCGTCGTATATATCTTTAATAACATCAATATATCTGTTATTAATTCATTATTTTCTCATCACTTGTCATATTAACTTTCTTGTTACTCGATCATAAGTTTTTTCTAAATTAATAAAAATCATGTATAAATTCTTTTTCTTCTCCCTATACTTTTGAAATAGTCGTCTAAGTAAGAAAATAACTTCAGTAGTTAATCTTCCTGGCATAAAACTAAATTAATTTTTAGATACATTAGTTTCTTGTCGTAGTTTATGTTTAATTACTCTTTTTCATAATTTCATAGTATGACTCATTAATTTTATTCCACGATAATTTGTACAATTATGAATATCTCCCTTATTTTTATAGATTGGAACTAAAATATTTTTTCTACATTCACTTGGCATTAACTTTGTTTTTATAATTTTACTAAAAAAATTATTAACTATGTTGCACCTATATCTCTTAGGCACTTCCATGCCTCAATTGGTATATTATCTGAGCCTACAACTTTTCCTATTTTTATTTTTCTTAGAGTTTTCTTTACTTCAAATATTCAGATTTTTTGGAAATAACTAATATTCCTATTTTTTTCTCTATTTAAACTAACATCTAATGTTAAATGTTTGTGTAGGGTATCATTTAGTAAACTATAAAAATAAGTTTTTTATCTTTGTTTAATACCATCATCTTTGACTAAAACTCTTTGATCCTCTCTTTTAATACCTTTAACATGTGTTAAATTTTTGCCATTATTTTCTCTTAATTTAACAAACTTAAAAATATCATTTTCACATTGTCTAGTTCCGAATCTGTCTTATAATTTCTCATAAGCTTTGTGTTTAGCATCGTTAATAATTTTTATTTTTATTTCTCTGTCATGTTTTAAACTTTTCTTGTTTAGTATTTATAGCTTTTTGAACATCCTCATTCCACTACCAAGTTTATCTATGTAACGATCTACGATTTTTATATATACCTACAATATTTTGTCCTACTTCTTTTATGTTAGTTATCATTTTATCTCACATTGATTCTACTTCATCTTCTTGTGTGTATCATTTTTCTTATTCTATCATTCTTTTACTAAAAAGTTCTATATTATTTTTCTTTAAATTTCACTATTTAATTTTTGAAATTATATTGCCTTTAGTTTTTGTTGACTCTTTCTGTATAATATATCCATCATTAATAATCTATGTTGCATAGCTAAGCTCTCACCTAAGATAACTTTACAATTACTATAAAGAGATCTATCCACTTTTCTTATAATAAAAAAATCTATTTGGTTAGAATTGGTCCCACTCTTGAAAGTTATCAAGCATTCATCTCGTTTTTGAAATAAGGTATTTGCTATAACCAAATCATATACTATAGCAAAGTCCAAAATTGTGCAAAATTTTTAATTTGAAAAACTTTTACACTTATTTAGACACAACCTTAGTAACATAAAATTACAAAATACACAATATATTTACATAAAATTATAAGCATGTCAATCCATTAAGGTTTCCTTAGCAATAATTAATTTTTTTGATGAATGATGAAATTATCCTAGGAATAATAAGTTGTTATTAACACTATTATTTTCATTATTAAATTATTTATCTATGTATTTTATTTTTAAAACATATGTGTCATTTTGCAACTTTTTTATAACATTGTAATATAAAATTATAAATTTTATTGTAGTGCATATATTAATAGGGGCATTTTTATCATTTCGACAACAATTTTAACTACCATTATTTAAAACTTGGTGAAAGCAAAAAATTTGTAAACTTTTATACAAGTTACAGAGTATTTTATAGTTGAATAGTGATCCTACTAGTCAAGGTTACAAACTATTACTTAGCTAAAAAAATCTATTTTCAATATTCATTTTTGGTTTGTTTTATAAAACTATTAATCTAAGTATATTTAAGTTTTAACTAAGTTTTACCATTTTTTATATATGTATTTTTTTGAGTTCTTAAACATATTAGTGTTTTATTTATTTTTAGTCATTTTTAATGTTGAAAATGACTAAAATATTCTTGTCTTTAAAATAAAAATATATATATACATATATTCAAAAATGGTAAAATTTGACTTAAAGATTAAATACACTTAAATTAATAATTTTGGTTCCAAAAAATTTAAAAATAAGTTTTTGCCTAAGTTAATCATGGTTTTTTGCCTAATGGGACCACTGCTGTTTATAATTTTGTAAAACTCAAAAATGTACAAGCAATTTTGTGCGGACAGAAGCTATAAGTCATGTCTTATGCTATAACTTAACCTTATTAGGTAACCTAGCTAATCCATTGGATAATGGAATTTTTTTGAAAAAAAAAGTACCTCTTACTTCTCAGTGTCGGGCAGTTTGAGGAATTAACCAGATGCTAAATTAGAAACACATGCTGCCCATAAGTTTTTCAAAGGATTTTTTGATCTTTCATTTTCTTGTACAGGTGAAGTTTTCATATTCTTTTTAGTACGTTCTCAAAAAGTTGTGATGGTCCATAATTGTAAATTCAACAACAAATAAAAAGGCATGAACAAGAGAAAAAGAACTAGATGAATTTAGCTAACCTACTCCAATACCGTAATATTGTCTTAGAAAATTTCTCTACAAATATATGGGAGAATCTAGAAAGCACAATTTTTAAAATTATTTGACACATCTTGTATGTTTAGACACTTAATGGAAGCAAATTTTAGGGGCAAGGTACCGAGGCCACTACCTTTACCTAGTATTCGAACCATGAACCTTCCACTTATAGTACTATTTACACACAACTACATCAACAACTTGAGCATCCAAGTGGTGACTAGAAAGCATAACTTTAAGATGCAAGTTTGATAATCCTAGCTAGGCCATTTATATAATTTTAAACTTAATTCATTTACAATCCATATATTAATACCTCAATGTCAAACTTAATCTATTTACTTTTTTATTATGTTTGAATCTACTCATTGAAACCGAATTGATTTGCTACTTGCAAGTTGACCACAAGTCAGCAAAATGGGTTGCAAATGAGTTTAACTGAGATTGATTTACATTAAAGAATTTTTTGATTTTTTTCATACAATGTAACATCCTACTGTTATAATGGAGTACATTCACGTCCTCACATCAAGGAAAATTCCCTATAAACCTCACCTTAGGAGGGAAATTGTGGAAAAATTGTTAAACCCTCACTTTAGGAAGACTATATGTAAAAAGCCCTTTCCATACAGGAAAGGAGATTTGAACAAATCCCATATGTGGCCAAGACATTACCACTGCTAAAAGCATGATGGCATTTATATAAAAGAACTAATGGCAATAAAATTTTAAGAGCATAATGCTAAAATAAAGTACGAAAGGGAATGTGATGTTAACGCATTTCCCATATTTGGAAGATAAATTTTCCCTATTTGAAATTATAAGTACAAGAAGGTTTTTGGTATATATTTTCAATCCTTCTCTTTGAAATTATGAATTATATGAAGTTCAATAAATTTAATAAAAATATCTTCATGGACTATACAAGTCACACAGTCAAAGATAATATGGGTCGTTTTATGGAATGATGGGTTAGTAAATCTCAACCCATAACTAAGTCTCAAATCGATTTATCAAATTCCGTGAGCTGAAACCAACATTAACCGGTTTGAGTGAACTTTAGCCGGATGAAGTGCCTCTTGTTGCAAAAGATATATAGGATGTGTTTGGTTTGACACAAAAAATGTCCACAAAAACTTTTCGATCTAAAACTTTTCACTCTCCATAACTATCCTATTTTTAATTATTTTTTTACATTTTTTTATACAAATAACCTTATTTTTCAATTATTTCCACACAACTATTTATACAATTAGCCTATTTATTTTAACTTTATTCTCTTTACACATTATCATTTTTATTGATTTTTTTTATTTGCTTTACACATCATTATTATCTCTATCATATCATATCATTTTCTATCAACTTGATAATTTTTATCCTGAAATTTCTTCGTTAAAAAGTTTCATCTCCCACCAAATACACGTTCGGCACCGTTTCTAGGCTATCTGGCGGCCAGTAAACCATGTGGGCGTCAGCCTTTCGGCCTTTTCCACTACTTAGCGCCAGAGCAGAAGCCATGTGCTTCCATTCCTCCAAGTACTGCCTAACTTAGTCAAAACATAGGCCATCAGGCATATTCCAGATAAGTATAGGTGACTAGACCTTGTTTTTCTGTCTTTGTCGACTGGATGCTACTAGAATGCATTCGTTTCTACTTCTACCGCACTTCCTTCTGCCTTCTCTGGTCTCCGTGTCTTTTCAAGCCTGCTTGAGGATGGGCATTGCGTCAACCTGTCGGTGGTCACACTATCAGTTTCCATCACTAAATTTCATTGACAGCTTTCAAGTGCTTATGGAGTTTTTGGTAGAAAATATTTTCTACCTCGCATATAAGAAACATGCCTGAAATTGAAAGAAGTTTCTAGCAGATTTAATAAAAATAGAAGGAAAATAGGAAGAACAAATATATAAAATCCTAATTTGAGAACTCTCTACATGCTGACAGTGGGTTTTCTTCGTTCGGTTAGGAGGCCCATTAATCCACTTTTGAAATAGGAAGAATGCTTACGTAGTGAAGTCAGTAGATTACTTTTTGAAGGCTTTTTTTTTTTTTCTATTTTAAAATTTAGGACTCTTACGAACTGAGTTGAAACCTTCCAAAGATGTACAAGAATGGAAAAGCCTCTTCCATGGTTGGAATGTTTTCCAATTGTAAGGGTATACTTGGGTGTTGAATAATCCTTTTCACTTGCGTTTTGTGAAAGTATGAAGTTCTTATATTCTGCTACTAATCATCACTCCTCAGTGCAGGCCTTAGGTGTCCAATTACCCAATGATTATTTTTCCACTAATTACAGTAGCAAACCAATGAATTTGTATTCCTCCTTTTGCTATAGATTTTTCTATATACACAGAGGAGTGTGGCCTTTCCCTGTGCTCGTAATTAGCACGCAGCCCTTTTTCTTTTATTTTGGAAGTTATATTTCATTTGAGAATAATGATTATAGTGAAAAGAACTTTTTCCGGAGCGCCCATTGTATATATATTTTTAAAAAATTAACTACTGTTCATATATCTGAATTGCTTTTTATCCCATCAAAACGATAATACACAGAAAGTTAAAGCCCTTTCAAAATTCTTAATTATATAGCGATTATGCATGATTCTTATTTGATTTATTGGTTAGGCAACTTTCTACTACACTCAACACATCTGGATAAGCCTCAATATTGTATTTGAAATCTCGTCCGCGAATGACAAATCCAAATATGGCATAGCGAACAAGAGAAAATTAACTAAGATGACCTCTTGTTATTTGACATTTTCTAAACCCTAGTTTAGATAGAATTTAAGAAGTTTGTGCTAATTCATTTATGGCATATCAGGACTACACGATCCTTAAACAAATGAACTGAACAATCTCAGCTATATTCCATCAGTCTCAAATTGGAATTAAACTAATTATCGGCTTAAGTGATGCTCGACTTGGGC
>JAXCLR010000001.1:90619267-90635024 GCA_035584095.1 Annona squamosa | reverse complement strand
GTTTGAGAGAGGGAGAGTGGGAGAGAGTAATGAAAATTCAAATTCGAGAGAGAGTAACGCAGATTCAAAATTAGAGACCAACCATTTGAAAGACATGCAAATCTGAAACCGTGTGTGTGTGAGAGAGGGAGAGAGAGTAATGCAGATTCAAAATCGATTTGAGGGACTTAGATACATTTTATGGTTTTAATGAGTTAGAAGGGACTTAGACACATTTTATTGTTCACACTACACTACCTCATCTCATTTCGAAGAGATAGCTAACTTATACCTGTGCACATGGGAAAGACGATCATTTCTTGTTTGAATAATTTAGGTTACTGCTAATGATCTGACAGCCAAAAAAAAAAAAAAGAAAAAGAAAAACGACACAATTATTGTTCTAGGGTTTTGACCGTGGTGGGAATATGACGGCTTGTGCCCTTTAACCTGGATAGGGTTTCTGAAAGTTGGCCTACAGGGCTGGTATTAAATTTTTTAAACAATATAGAAAAATCTTCCTCTCAAGTAAGCATTGTTTTGTTACATTGTATTAATATTAGAACTAAGTCATTAACTTTCCTAACATTACAGTACAAGTATTCGTCAGTAATTCTCTTATACCTGCATGTTCCAGATCTGCTAGCATAAAAACTAGCAGCAGTAGTAATAATAATAATATTAGCATCTACTACAAAAAACTAATAATAATAATGTTAGCATGTGACTATCAGCAATCACCCGACCCATTTTACAATCACGGTGCATGTATTTAGTATTGTGAACCTTTGTTTTTGCTGATACACAAGGGTTTCAAAGGTGGAAACCCCTGTGTTTCTTCTTGTAGGTCTCCAGTTGGGTCAAGTTGCAGATGAGCAAGAAAAGACAGCTAAGCTAAGCCCAAGAAGAAGAAAGAAGAAGGATAGGAGGAGAAATCAGTGGTGAAAGGATCAAACTATCGTAATCCGTGTTTTAGAAGGTAAGATGTCCCTGGAAGGAAAATAGGTGGGGTATGCCGTATCTTTGACATATTCTAGTGAGGACGAATGTTGTTAATTAGGAAGAAATTCTTGGAGACTTCTGCGAAAATTTTAATGAGAGAGGACGCAGCTTTTATTATATGAATGAATCACATTTTAAAGAAATCATCTGTTGTATATATGATATCGTGCTAGAAATTTTCTGAACATTAGAAAATGCCATGTGTCTACCGTAATTGGACCATCAGAAGGTCTGTTCTCAAGCCTTTGATCAGTTCACTGGTATTTCAGTTCGTGCCCAGTTTGCACTTTTTTTTCTCTTTTTTGGAAAGCTTCTAATTCTTAATTGAACTGGTGTTTAAATATTAGATATTGTCTACCTTGTCAATATGATGGACTTCACTGTCAACTAGGTGAAAGAAATGAACTCTAAAATCTATTTAAAAAAAATTAACCTCTTGCGTCTTACTATCATGGTTGAGGATTGAGAAGGGTTTAGTGGTAAACCCTATTCATGCTACCGGCAGGAAATTTTAGAATGTATAGTGTACAGGGTTTTTCTTAGTGTCATCACTCAGCATTTAAGTCAGTAAACAATAAAATATAATAACAATTAAAAGATACAGATAATGCATTAGTAATTGCTCTTTTACATCTCCAAAAAAATTGAAATTGTACCGGCGGGTTTTCTGGGGTCATCATTTTAAAAAGTTCCCTGTCCAATAACAAGTAAAGAACAAAAGAGAATGACAACAAACAAGGGCAAATGATTAAGTATTACTCATTGATCTATCCTCTAAAATCGTCTCTTATTTGCGGGAATTTACTACACACAATAATCGAAGATCTTATGCAATCCCAGACATGTGCATTGGCATTAGGATTTTTTTTCTTTCCTTTTTTCTTAACACTAGAAGGGTTTCCTGTGCAAGAAACAGAATAATATATGGTCTTATTGGATGCCATACATTGGCACGTTCACTGCTTGTCAGTCGTATACACTACAGCAAAGTTTCTTGCATATGCCTACCTTTTTGCTCCCAAAATAAAATTTTACTCTATTGGTACCAAATATAGGTCAAATTTATTTTTTATTAGTATTTATATAATATGACAATTGATGTTAGAATCACGTACTTTAACAACTCTCACATCATAAATGGATTTTTTTTAAAAAGGATGACGATCTTGTGCACACGGGTGCAAATATTCATTTTTGTCACTTTTTAAAAAAATCTATATAATTATTAATCCAAGTGTATTTAATATATATATCAATTTTTACCAATTTTGGAGTTTTTAGATATTTTTTTGAATTTTTAAAAATCAGTGGCATTTTAGTATTTTTAAATTACTAAAATTACCACAGAGTTTTAAAAATCTAAAAGAAATATTTAAAAAATTTTAAAATTAGTAAAAATTGATATAATGTTAAATACACATAGATTACTAGTTTTATGAAAAAAAAATTTTAAAATTAAAAAAGGGTGAAATGCACCCAAATGCATTTTTTAAAACTCCCTTTTAAAAATATCCGCACTCTCAAGGAGACATCTATGAATATCCCTACACTTGGGAGAGTGAATACCGACACCACAAGGAGGAGTCGAACTTGCACCTCAAAGCTATTTTACTTGTGAAGTTTTGCTTTAAATCACTGCGTAAACACTCTTTTTGGCTATACTTGATAAAGAAAGTGATTGCTTTTAATCGAATGTCAATATCTAAGGCGCGTATTGGTAGGCAACAATTAATTATAGTTAAAGTCATTTTAAGCAATGTTCCTATGCACTTGGGTGGTGGGGTGCAACTTGAGTAAAGTAGCCACGGGTCGGCCCGTTGGGATAGATTTTTAATTTTACGCCCATATAGTAGAGTACGTTTCAAGTAAAAAAAAACGCAAGTCAATTAAGATATAGTAAGTTCCAATGTCCAGGTACTAGAAACTGATCTGAATTACTAATATAAATTTTATAAAATATCTTTTGTAATGAAAGACATAAATCTATTCTTTAAATACATAGAAATTATTTAATTTATCAATTACTTAGTAAATTTAATGAATATATTTTAAGAATTATATTACTATTATCTTGTTTTTAGATTTTTAAATTTATAATGAAATTATAATTTTCAAATATAATATAAAGATCATTTTAAAGAACTGTCAAAACCAATCGGACCTTAAAAAATATGGTAGGTATACTTCAAACTAACCTGATCTAAAATGAGGTAGGATAGAAGTTTGCAAAAATAGAATAAGGATAGCGTCGACTCCAAATTAGACCTACCTGACCCAAGTTGCATCTCTACCTGGTGCATGTAGCTTCGGTGCATTCAAGTGCAAAAACTCATTTTTTATTTTTTAAAATTTTTTTATAAAATAGTTAATCTAAATATATTTAACTTATTTCATAAAAAAGTATATTTAACATGTATATCAATTTTTATCATTTTGGATGTTTGTAGATATTTTTGAATTTTTTAAAATTAGTGGCATTTTAGTAATTTAAATTATGAAAAATGTCGTTGATTTTAAAAAGTCTAACAAATATCTACAAATATTCAAAAATGGTAAATTTTAGAACACATGTTAAATAAGCTTAAATTAACAGTTGTATAAACAATTTTTTTTTAAAAAAAAAGGTTAAATACGCCCGGTGCATTCAATCACATGTCATTCATTTTTATATATTTAGACTTATGTTATATGCAATTTGCTTCCAACTACATTTGTTGCAGTGATATGTTAAATGAGATTGATCGAGGTTTATTTATTTGGCCTTATCTCTCACTAGTTACTCGCATTACGTTTCTCAGTAACGTCCCATGATTCTAATTTGTCACACTAGCAAGGACAATGCAGGAAAAGGCAATGTGATACGAATTGGAGAAAAAAAAAAAAAGGAAGCGGAAAATATCCTATATATATGGGTCGCCACGCCGAGTGCATCATTCTCATCTTATATATACATTATCCTCTTCACATGCATCCACTGTCGTATAAGCATTGGCTCCTTCCATGTACATTGCATCGTGCGTGGAGCTCTCCTGCCCCCCTATGAATATGCATCGTGCGTGGAGCTCTCCTGCCCCCCATTGAATATGTCTCACCCGCGCACTCGCACCCAACTTTCCTTCCTTCTCTCCAGCTGGCTTTCTGCCTCTCCCTAGCTAGCTGCATACATGCCTCCTCCAATTCCTTAATCTCTTTAATTGAGATGTGTACGTACTTTGGTATCTACTTCGGATAATTAGCATAGCAGGATAGGTTTGGGTCATAAGACAATACAACAATTTCTAATACTTAATGTGTTTACCTTCGTCCCTTTTTTTCTCTTGTTATATCCGATATCTCTTTATTTTCTTTTATCATTTTCCTTGCTACACGAGTATTCCAACCATACCCGTAACATTTTCATGGAAAGCTATTTTGTACAAAAGAAAAAAAAAAGAAAGAGAGAGAGAGAAACAAAAAGAAGGAAAAGTGTGGGGAAGGGCCAACAGTTCCGTCGACTTCGATTGGGCTCTTGCCAATATTGCGGATCCATTAGACTCCCAACAAGCCCACCATCGAATTCGAGAAATCCTGATTTCTGTAATTTTCAATCATTTTTCCATCCATCTTTTACAAATCATAACCATTCATCTAAAACAAAGTTTCTTTTAAAAAAGGTCAAATTTCATATATAATCACTAATTCGTCTATAATTTCATTTATACTTATTAACTTTAAAATTTTAAGAATATAGCCCGTTTAAATTTCTATTTATACCCTATTCATTAAGATTCCATTAAAAAGGTCGTCGACCGTCAGTAAAACAAGAAATATGCCCAACTCTCAAAGAACACTTGCTGTCCATTACGTGCATGTCATTAAAATAATAATAATAATAATAATAATAATAATAAAAACAAAACAAACTACGGTCCATCCCGTTGCTTTAGCAGCACGTTGACCGCTGGCCACCTTTGCGACTGCTAGTTAGGATTAAAATAGCTGGCAGCTCCCTTATTCTCCTTAATTTTGAGCCAATGACCGTTTTCCAATTGCATCAACCTCATGTGCGACCTCACAAGACATAAAATTTTTCCTTTAAAAATTGATAAAATAATAAAATCACTACTCCAAAGAAATGTAGCCGATACGAGACTCAATGGGGGGCTGCTGCAGCCGGCCCAATCCAACTCATCAACTAAAAATAAACCCATTTCCATGTGACGTAGATATTAATTCAACATGAGCATCCCAACTGCAATAGACATTCCCATCCATCCCTAGCTCCCATACGACATAACCCCTCCTTTTCCTCCGCTCTA
This sequence comes from Annona squamosa, assembly GCA_035584095.1. Lineage (NCBI taxonomy): Eukaryota > Viridiplantae > Streptophyta > Magnoliopsida > Magnoliales > Annonaceae > Annona > Annona squamosa. The sequence goes on along the minus strand of JAXCLR010000001.1, from coordinate 90,629,745 downwards.
CGTAGTGTGTGTACATATATATCATTATTCTCAAATTCCGACGTTGGAAATGGAAACAACACAACATGGGAGGACGGAGCATTGAGTACTAACATGTGCACCCCTCCCTCTCCTCCACTTGCCATGCATGTGCCGCTGCTGCTCTTTCCCTCCTCACCTCCTAGCTAGCTCCCGCCCTCGCCCATCCCTCGTGGGGCCACCCCCACTATCCACGCCTGCACAATGAACGGTCTGGATCATGTAATCATCCCCTGCGGCGACGGATCAGGAAGCAGCCTATATTAATAAACAAACCCAATTCCTCTCTCCATCCTTCCATCCCAACCATGCACAAAACCGCTTGCTTGCATCAAGACAATTGTCGGCAAACGCCCAAACAAATACAAAAGTCAATCCACACGCGCTGTGGACGCACTCGCCTCGAAAGATCTTTGTATTCTCTTTATGATATTTATACTACCTTAGAAGCTAACGAATTTCTGTTATTTTAATGGCCGGGTAGATATCCTATCATTTTCTTTCTTAAAAACTATTGCATGTGCCGCAAAAAATCACTTAGATTATATTTCAAGCCTTGGTCCCCCACCGCATGAGGCGTGCACCACAGTAATATGTCATTGGTTTGCATCAATGCTTTGGCCATGCCCTGCGGAGGCATGTTGGCCGGTTAGCCCTCGTGGGGCTTGTACTTCAGATAAGTAATCAAAAGTTAGAAATTAGATTTGTGCATTTTGTAGTGCTATTTTCGCTTGCCTCCCAGCTTTTGGATATTTTCCATTTATATCCAAGAGTATATTGATGTTGCGAAAAGACGCCCATCTTCTAACTTTATTCAAAAAAAAAAAACTCCTAACAGTGTTTGCGACGTCAAATTTCATCACGTGGTGTCTCCAAAGATCTAAAATTCTTAAGTGGGATGTCTACTGGATGAATTTTATATTTTGAATACAACTTTTTTCAATTTTTAATGCAACTTTTTACATTTTCTAATACAGATTTTTTTATTGTTAACACATATTATAGCATTTTCGTCCTATTCTTCTACTCCACTCAAACCTTTTGAATCCATCCAAACAGGCCCTTAATTAAAATGATACTGGCAACCAATATTTGCCTTTATAATTGCTGATGCCCTATTACCAGTAAGCATATTAGCAATTATCTGACGCTTACAGACCAATGTTGCGTGTACATTCAATATTTACCAATATCTATCAAGATCAGACCGCTGAGGCAACAAATTTCTATAAAAGTTGACAGTAATAGTATTTGTGCAATACCAACGTCTATCAAGTTCAGAATATGGCTGAGGCAACAAATTTCTATAGAAGTTGACAGCAATAGTATTTACACAAATGAAGTTAATAAATGGGATTATTTTATCATATATTACTAGTAGTACAGGATAAAAATTATCAAATTGTAAAAAAGACGAAAGGTAAATATAAGAGAATTCTAAATTAAACTTATGTCTGCCTTTTGAATTGTGACCAGCGGGTCATATCTTGATGTGTCATTCGAACATGGCCTTATTATTAATTAGTTGACCTATGAGTTGGTCAGGTTCATAAACCTTACAAAGCGTTAGAATAAATAAACAATGTTATGATTCCGAAGCTTGGCCAAAGCCCGTGATTCTATTTTGTGCCCCCACCAATTTTGGCCTGTGAGAAGGAATGTCAAGCATCTGAATTGAAAACATTGATGACGCGGGCCATGTTACGTTGTAGTCTTGTAAATGGCACAGCATTTTAGAGAAAGAAACAAGCTACAGCTGTTAGCTGTTAATGGACTTTTGTTCTTTGTGGATTGATTTGTATCTATCGTAACCCCATCAATCAGTTGGGGAATTTACAGGCAATTAATTTCGAGTAGTCGGTAGTCCATGGGTCAATCCGGTTCGTTCATATTTTTTTTATAATGTATAATATGTTGTTTGATATTACAAATTAAACTTTTGGGACGTTTGGTAACGTGTGAAATTGTGGAAAATGATGGAAAATAGAAAAGAGAATATTTTGATAAATGTGTTATTGATAGGAAAAAATAGAGACATAGTTAAAATAAATAAGTTTGTTATATACAATTGAAATGTAAAAGTAAAAGTAGGAAAAATAGTATGAGTGATAGAGCAATAATTAGCCTTAGGAAACCAAATCATATAGGAAAATTATGGTTCCCACGCTCAAATGTTACAAAATGTTCTCTTATTTATATATGAGACATATAATCTAGGCTTCCAAATTCTTTCTGGGAGATAAATTTTCACCGGGAAGATAAAATTCTCATCTATCTCGGAACTTCTGCAACCAAGGAGATCTGAACCCATACCAGTACTGTATATACCTTTCAGGCCTACCAACTAGGCAGTACCTAGTTGGTTGATCTACTCATATCCTGATCCAATATTTAAGATTGAACCCCAAAATTAGACTTCGCCATGTTGCATGCATGAAGAGCAATGAGATAAATGTCTTTTCTCTTTTTTTTTTTTTTTTTTTTTTTCTTTCTTTTCTTCAAGTCCCATCATTCCTACGCATGCGCAGCCCACTTCATGAGTTGGCTAGGCTCATTTTTAGATCGGGATCAGGACGCACCATATACGGGCCCCCTCTCCGATGAACATTCACGTTAATCTCGCATCTATTTTTCTACGAGTCTGTTAGTATGCAGAAAACTCTGCGGATTGAATTAAGGTTAGACATTTGACCCCGCAACATGAAACTACTTCATAAAATAAGATAATCAAATGATTCCAACTTCCATCTACCGTTGCAAAATAAATAATCTACAATTATTTCAATATTCCGGCGTATAGTGCATGCTAAACGGTCTGAGTAGAAAAGATGTGGTTATATAGCTAAGATTTCAAAGCAAAAGTTGTCGAGTGGGACGTTTGCAATGGATAGAAAGCGAAAGAGGCTATTCTTGAATTATTGAACTCCTTTTTTATCTACTCCACTTCAAGAAGAGATAAACCTCTCCCTTCTCGCTTTTAAGGAATCTGGTCCTTTCATCTGCTGATGGTCCATGCAAAATGTGGGCCCATAACTAAATTACCGGAGAAAACTTGACTACCCAAATTCATTGGACGATCCAAATTAAAAAAGAAGAAAAGCGGTCGTCAAAAATGGAAAATTTTCTCTCTCAACTTCTTACAACAGGACAGGATAGACTTCTCATCAACTCCTGAGGAGGAGTCATTTTCCCATGTGCATACAATGGTCCGAAATTTGTAGCATGATATAGGCTACGTAGCTTTCAACTTTGCGATTTCCACCTATCGAATCCAACGAAAGCTATAAAACACAAACAGGTCGGATTCATTGCATGAAAAGCTTAAAATTAAATCAGGTCATTTCATGGTAGCCCAAAGACGCATGCCTTTGGCACAAAAAATGAAGTGATCCAAATACGTAGCCTTTTTCTATTTCTTAACTATTTGATTTATGTTCAGGTGGGTTTGATTTAGCTGACCTGTATGCTCGAGTTGGACTGGAAATCGATACTCATAGCTCAATGAATTGAAGGGGATATTGGGAGTTTGAATTCAACCCATCCTCATCATGTTCCCCAGTTGCAATGCACTGTACCGCATCCCACCAAGATTGGCAGTTGAAACAATAAATCAGTCACATCCAATCATAAGGTAGTTCACAACATGAAGCAATCTTCACCGCCCAAATTAATTGCCCTTTCCTATCAATGCATGATTTTCTTATCGTCTCTCATCATCCAGCTCTATTTGGGACTGATAGGATAGCACGGACGCATCTATATGGTAGATATGTATTTTACAATTAATATAAGTATTTGCAAATATGCCTATACCTTTTATGTAAAATTGTTGATACCTGATCTAAATTTTGAAATATCCATAACATATCTACAAGTTTATAAATCAGATTATCTTCAGTACATCCCTCTTACTAATTTAAATTGGTATATCCGTTTAATTTGAGTCTCACCTTGCTCTTTTATGTCAAACTCAATTCGTACTATTAGTTTTATTACGATGTATTTAGTAAGAGGAAAAAATCATTCCGATTTATAATTAGCATCATTTTCAAAATTAAGCATAACTTAAGAGTAATTTTTAGACTATTAAAAATTATTTATTTATTATAAGAATCTATAAGGTTCTTATTCAATATCGAAATTATCTAAAATAGTCGTTATACCTAGAATAATGATTCTATATGATTTCTTAATATTCTAAAATTTTAGTACATGGATGCAAGTAATTTCCTAAATTTCTACATATTTTATAAAATTTTATAAGATGTGTTTCATATATGATTCTAATTAATATGATTTTAAGTATTTTGGTAAAATAAATCATTTTTGAATGCATATTAGAGTTGATGTAAAATGGCAAGATAAGGTTTGCAACAATACAAATGTACTAATTTACTTGGTTGGGATGGATGGATTGAAGATAGCCTCTTCATATAAAAAAAAAAAAGTAATCGTGCCAATCCTATTAACTTGTAACACGATTTAAGAAAATATACATGAGATGTTGATTTTTTCCATGATTTCTAGATTAGTTATCTTTTTTATTAGTATTCATATGTTACATCATCTTAACTGGTATTACAATTGCCCCAAGACATTCTTATAATTTTCTAATAATATTCTACAAACATCTTATCAATATTCCAACTTTTTTTCTCATAATAATTCCTAAACTTCTAACTGGTGGAAGTTCCTATATAAATTTTTAGGAAAAAATATGCCACAACTCATTCACAAGTAAGGAATGTAATTGACGTGCATGGAAACCCTGATGCGCCAGTGAATTAGCCATGCATCATAACACTCAAGCAAGGCTTCAATGGCTCTAGATGAGCTGCCTTGATGACCAGTAATGGAATGGGAATATTTGTAAACTATTTTTTAAATTCAAAAATACAAATGTAACCTGTAAATTGACCCATAAGATATAAAAAGCTATTCCACAGTTCACCAAAATAAAAATATTTTTTATTTGTTATTTTTTATACGTAGGTTTTTCATTGATTTTTAAAAATAATAATATTATTATTATTAATAAATGAATTTAAAAATTATTTGATTTCACGGTGAAGAATAACTAATAAGACTCATATATAAAATTCTAAAAATATTTTTCACAATCACCTATAAATGGTACCAGACCCGATACAAAAAGCAAGTTGTTTGAATATTTACAAAAGCCGTATTTGTTTGCGCCTAAGACTTTTCACTCTCGACAACTAATTTATTTTTAATTATTTTTTCATTTCTTCTAAGACAATTACCTTTCTTTTTAATCATTTCTACACAACTATATGTATATCTAATCTATTTATTTTAACTTTATTCTTTTTTATTCTTCATCTTTATCTTATTATATCACGTTATTTTCTCCTATTTTAAAATCTTTTGCTTCAAAATTTTTTAATTAAAAGTTTTATCACTTCTCCAACACACCCCAAATATCATGGTAAAGGATGAGATAAAGCATGAAGCTCTACTCGACCAGACCAACTAAATAAAAAGACGGCACTTTTAATACCTTAACCATTCATTTTCTTTTGTTCAAAACACTCTTTTGATGAAATATTCGAAACTTAATGTTATAAGGTAAAAATCGAGGAAATCAATTAAATTTACATGCCCTATTTGTATTATTAAGAATTAAAATAAAATATTAAATGAATTTTAAAATATCAAAATTTGCAGGAAGATCTAAGTGAGCCCATACATTTATAAAAAACTTTGACAATAACAAATATGTTTTTAATCAACTGTAAACTGCCCGATTTACGAACCACCTTATAAGATTACTTGTGTTAGACATAAATATTTCCCTTTTTAAATAAAAAAAATTGCAACATGCAAGAATATTTTGGTCTTCTTTGACTTTATTTCAATATTTTAGCTCAAGTTATATTCGACCTAACTAATTAATTAATTTAAGTCAAGCCGTATCAAATATTTCTTGCTGATTTGACTTTCAGCCGGTCATCGTCAGTCAAGCTATTACGCTATAGCCACATCAAACAGACCATGTAAAACGTTATATATAGGAGAGGACGTGTTGTATTGTATGCATTTAATATGCAGGAAGGATTACAGGCGCAATATGAATCCGCGTCCAACCGAGGGGGAGAGTGAGTGAGTGAGTGAGTGCCTCTCCATTAATCTGCATCCGATCTTTGGAGGAGATTTTGGCAATATATGAGCTCAGTGCGTGTACAGTACCAATACATGCACTATTCCTAGTTCTCGTACGCACTACTGTGGGACCCACAATGAGTCGCTTTGTAGTTTATAGGAAAAAGTACTGGGGATTTTTAAAGAAATTCGGCAGAGTTAAAAAGGGTCAGGTGTACTGTTAGCTACTCGGCCGCGGGGTGAGGAACCGCGGAACAAAGCCCAGGCAAAGCTGTTATCACCTGCCTTCCCATCTTGTTCCATGGGCCGGGAATATATAGACATGGAGTGGACGGCGTCTTGGGAGGAGCTGGGATGGAAGTTAGTGCTTACTTGGAAGGATTCAAGTGGTTTAAATGGAATTCTGAAAAAAAAAATAAATAAATAAAATGTGTTGAGAGGGGTGGTATTAAAAAAGTAAAATATTGCTCTTATAAACAAAAGTAAAAATGTTGCATCGAAGATTTAAATAGTTATTTTGGAAACAAGAAATCTTATTCCATACACATCCCATTTAATAATCTTATATTCTTTAGAATATTTCGTTATTATCATTTTTTTAAAAAATATTTTTCGATATATAATAACCTACTTTTTGTTTTCGACATTACTTTTCTCATTTTTAATACAATTTCTCATGTCTTTATATAAATCTTATCATCACATACCTATCCAGCACCAACATATTGACAAGTCAATACAGATCCTAAAAGTCAATGTTGGAAGATCAAATGGATTTACGGTCTAGATTAATTCATTTCAACAAAACGTTCACCAGACTGCATTCCTCCCACTATGCTTGTATAGTTATATGGCACTAGTGCTCACGTAAATAAACATAAGCACTTCAAAAGGTGGTGATCGTAAAAATTGTAGAAATTACAGAGGCCCAAAAAGGAAACAGAAGGTTGGATGTGGACATTCTTTTTGCTCCGTAACCTTTTTGACTATGTCCAATAGCATTTGAAAATGCCAGGAAGAAAGCAAGAAGCAATGGATTGTATTTTGACCCTCCAGTCATAAATCTCAGATAACTCCAGCTTTTCACGTCACGGCACAATATAACAATTCACAAATTCAGTCCTTTGGTCCCGTTAGCATCCAGTATTTACATGATTAACCCCTCCTACCAATTACCGTCATTAGTGCCAAAAAAAAAAATTAAATGATAGGGTTATTTGTATTTTCGCTCTAACTTTTTTTTATTTATCATAATACGCTTTATTTGCCAAAATACCTTTGTAACGATGATAGTTAATTTTTTTGACTTCAGTTAGTCAAATTCTTACCCTGTTAGTTATCACGATCGTATGAAGTGTGGTCAAAGGATAACATTGTATTCATCTTATTGAATTACTGGTCAAAATTGTAAAAAATAGGAAGACAAATGAAAATATTTTATGACTTTATGTTTAGTATTCAATTGATCAATTCCGAAAAGTAACACAATTTTATTTGGTGATTTCCAATGATATTCACATAATTTGATCATAATTGCAAATATGCATTTATAACTTCAAATCAGCAAATTATCCTTATATAGTTTGTCACTATTAGCAAGCATACCCATGATATTAAATTCTATAGAAAAATCATTAAAAATATTTTTTTAATTCTGAATTTACCATCCTCTTCCTCTAGTATGACGTTTTAACAAGATATTCCATATCATTATTGAACTAATCTTGTTCATTTAAAATTTTTCTTGGTTCAAATACCATAAAATCAAATTATTAAGCTACATAAATACTCTAAATTGATGGTGAAAATTTTTTTATTCACTTATTTTAGTGAAAATTTTCACTTTTTGTTAAGTTATTTATTTTAATAAAATTTCAAAATGACGTATTGTATCTAGTTGAAATCTTCATAATTGGTGAAGTAAAACCTTTTCTAGAAGAATTGGAACAAGTTTGATACTTTATTTTTAAAAAAAAATTCACAATAAAATTTAATATAATAAGTATATTTGCAAATATTTATAATTATAAGGGATAGTTGGCTCTATAATTATGATCGAATTATGTGTGTGTGTGTGTATATATATATATATTTGCAAACATAGATGGACTTCAACTGCTCCACTGGTACTTAAAAATTTATATTATTTTTATAGTAATTTGAAAAATATTTTTAAATTACATTCCCCCAACTCAAAATAATTATCTAATCTCCTCATGTCCAATTGGCCTCCACTAGCCCAAGGTCTTCAATTCACTGTTGTATGCGAATAACCTTTTTATTTTAATAGCATAATCAAGACTGCAATTAGGACTTTTTAATTGCCTAAAATTTGCATTATGGAAGCATAATTCCCAATAACAAGCAAAAGGCTAACGAGTGGGAAATGACTGTCTAAGCTATCTTGCCTACGTGGAGGCTTGCTTTTATCTTTTCTCTTATTACTCTCTCTTCAAGGAAAACGCTTTTACACTTTGAGGGAATAAGATAGTTAAAAGGAGCCACAAAAACCCGAATCCACGGCAAATGATACTGTCAAGTAGATCTTTCACATCGTGAACTTACATGATTTGTTAACGTAAAATTAACTTGAGACCTCCTTTCTACAAGCACACAACTTTAATCAATGCTCTGACGAAATAGGAAAGCTAGAAAGTGCAGTGGAGCCACTAAAGGTTGGGTAATGGATTCAACTAAAATGGCTAGCTATTATTGGATCAAATTTTCGAGAATATTTTGGTGGTACAATTATTCTTTAGGAGGATTTATGTCCATCGCCCAAAAGTAAGTTTAAACCCAATTCTAATTGATGACTTGCACGAAATTGGATAGTTAGTTGACTTTATGCTCACTTTAGTGCAATTTTTCATGTGCTTTATATGGGATTTTTAAAAGTGAACTGAACAATTTTGCCTTTTGTGCAAATTAATTAGACCTCATGGTTCGGATATTAACTTCTTGGAATAATTTTGAATCCATATCCGGCCCATTTCATATGCAGAATTATGTAGGTGCATGTAAGTATTGCTATGTCGGGAATTACTTTATAAAATGTTAAGAAAAATATAATATTTATTCTGTAACTATTCCAATGACAAAGTATAATTTACAATTAGCTAGAGAAATTTAAAGAAATTCATATGAAAGCCCTATGCCTAACAGAACCATACACCACCCGTGTGGTAGGATCAACTAATATCCGACCCTATCATGTCTGAGTGGCCCTTCTTCTTAGTGCCCCACTCCTTAGTAGCGGCCCTAAGCCAAGAAAAGGAAACGGATCTCTTCAAGATAGGGGTGCAACCGGTTTATATTGGTTGGAGGCTCCTAACCTTAGCTCATTTGAAAATTTTCAACTATTATACATTGATAATCCATTTGTAAAAATCTTCCACCTTAATCTTACCTTATTTAACAAACAAGATTAGATCACGGGTTGCAAATGACTTGGTAAATTAGACTGAATAATAAATTATTTATAAATTAATCATAAATAATCAACCACGACTTCTGACGCTAGTGATTCATTTTAATTTAAAACACAAATTTTCATATTTATTTTTAGTTAGAATATTGATTTCTTTGTGGTATACTGATTTATGATCAACTTCGGAGCCCTGGCGTTGCGTTGAGTGGACTGCTCTTACGATATGCTTGTATCGACGAGTATTTAAAACAGGCAATTTTCTAAGTCTACATTTATTTAATTAGCTCGTTAAAACTAAATATAAAAGTAATATTAAAAAAATAAAATAAGTTTATGAGGGGTGAAAATTACTTTTTTCCGAATGCCGAACGGACAATGAAATTTGAAATTAGAAATTCGAAAAATAAAGTTGTGGTAGTACGGATATAATTCGCATTAAACATTTAGCTATGAAAAATATAAATGATAATAATTGTAAATATTATATATCGCGGGACGGAAGTTAGGATGGTTAGATATTAGAAAATAAGAAAATTTAAAATATACCAAATTCTATCTTCGAATTTTGAGTATCCAAATAAGCCTGCATCTCCGTCCAATTAGCGAAAAGATTGCTGCTAAGAGCCATCCAAATAGAAGCATCCAGAATTCCAGATAGATGTTGTGCAGTGGGGCCCGCCACCCCAAACCATCATGAGCAGTTGGAGATTGGCCCGCCTACATGAGCCTATCAAGGCTTCATCTGACTGTCGGTCACACGCATTACGTGGCTTTTTCGTTTTTCACACACCCCCGAGCCCAAGACAGCTCCCATAACCAACCGAGACTCGCCGGCTGCGGCACGGACAGCCGTAGCTGCGGCTGGCGGGGGATCGAATCCCCGTAGGGGCGTGGGAGCGTGGTCTCCCGG
>JAXCLR010000001.1:90591303-90619167 GCA_035584095.1 Annona squamosa | reverse complement strand
TTGTAAGAATGTCTCAGATCTTCAAGTATAATATGTGTTGAGATACATGTAATTATATACCAATCAAAAAAAAAAAGACAGCTCCCATAGAACACAGCAACAGTACCCTCTACGCCAACTTTAAAAAATAATAATAATAATAATAATAATAATAAAATTAAAACACTTTTTAATTTTCTGCTTTTGTCAAATCAAATTGGTTGAATTCGGTACCATGAAGCTACTAACGATGGTATCGTCGGAGTTGGGGGCACGTGAATCTTTCTGATCAAGGCCCACCTGCCACTCTTCGGAGTAGGCTATCTAATCCGTAAGAAAGGTTGGACCCGCCATGTGAGTGGCATGTCCTGAAAATCAAACCTACACACGGATTTGGGCAGTGATATAGATAAGATTTGAGTCATTGACCTACGAACCTGACACGTGTGATGCAATGATGAAAGCGTTTGTTGGAAGCCAGAATCAACGCCGATTGGAATCACATTCTCGGATGGTCACATAATTCCATCCGTCCATATTCCCCATAGCTAGCTCCCATGGAATATATCCAAACCTTCATTTTCCCCATCAATCATGGGGAGGGTAGTAATCATTGCTTAGAACGGTTCTGATCATCTCTATATATAACACTCAAAATCAATTTTTCATGAATACCCTCAAGGAAGTTGAAAATTAGTGGACGAGGAATGGATAAGACGAGATGTATTATTTTCAACAATTTTTTTTATTTTAAATACGACAACCTTACTTTTAAATTTCAATACTGTTATTTACATTCCTAATATAATTCCCGGTACACAACAAAATTTTTAGCATTTCTGCTTATCACATCCTTATCTCGGACAGCCCTAGAAAACAAACGATGGTTAAAAAAAAAAAAAAAAACATTTCGGGGGGTGGTAATTTCATTTATTTCATTCTTATTTCTAAAAATGATATTACGAACAACAGGAGTGGCAAATATTCTCTCGCAAATTACAAAACAATCGTCCTCCTTTCTTCCCTGCCCTGGAACCCAACCCAAAAAACAGACCCAAACAATGCTGATTTGGGACATCGGCGGGCCGGATTCCGGACAATTCTTGCGCCGAGATCCGATCAGAACCGCCTCAAACATTTGCAAAGTTCAGAAATAAGAAACAGTAGAAGAAACATATCCGGCCTTCTCGATTCTTCTTCTTCTTCTTCTTTTTTGAATGTACATGTACAGAGACAAAATCCTGTAATATGAAAAAGGGTAGGTCAGGAAAAGAGTGAAGAGAACCAGTACTTCTAATGATCGGCCGGGCTCTCATCAATGCTCTCCAAGTGAGGCCGCCACACCCCAACCCGGCCTCGCCGCCGCTCTTTCTGCGTCGATATCTTCTCTGACAGAATATCCGATAAGTAGCGATCGGACAGGAGGAGCTTAGTCATGGAGATGGAGTTTCCGCCCTCGTCGCTATCGCTGTCGTGGTTGGCGATGCTGCTGCGGTTGCTTTTGCTCTTGCTGTTTCGGTTTCTGGCGCCGGCGTTGGCGCCAGCCGGGCTGCTGTCAACGCTCTGGTGGTGTTCTCGCTTCTTCTTCTTTCGGGCGGAGCAGGCGGTGTTGCGTGGTTTTTTATCCAGCGGCGGGGGCACCGGCATGAGGAAGTAGATCTTCCCACGTTGGAGCTCGGCGTCGGGGGGCAGTATCACGATTCGCGGGACAGCCCCGTCGTCTGAAATGGACGTGGTGGACTTGCGGAGGACGTGCTTGGGGTTGGCCTTCATGATCTCTTCTGCCCGTATGCTCCTCGTGATCTCCTCCACCCGCCCATTGGAGTGGACGATGCGGATCACGTCGAGGGCGCCGCAGGGCAGAATGCAGGAGATGCAGCATCGGATAGTGTCCTTCATCGATATCGCACGCGCACGCACCACACCTACACCTCTCTCTCTCTCTCTCTTCTCTCTATGATTCTCTATTGAAGGAGAGAGATTGAGAGAAGTAGGGAAGGAACAAGGAAGAGCTAAAGACAGTTTACGCGAATTCTCCCCTCTCTCCCTTGCTTACTTTCCTCTTTTTGCTATATGAGTTTTGGGAATCCGTCGCTAAACTAAAACTGTGGTTTAGAGATGATGTTATTATTATACCTTTTTCCTACTCCTCTTTAAAGTGTGGAAAATTCTATTGCTTAGAATGAAATGCATGGCCAGAATAATTGCACCTTAGTCTGTACTTGGGCTTTTGTCCACCATCCTACACAGGCCCCACTTTCTCATCTCGACCCCCGCCTCATCTCTACCCCTACCGTTCCTAATCTCAATAATGCGAGTAAGGAGGCAGGCCCCGCATGCTAGTCCATGATTGGGACTGCCAAGTAAGCGCGGACGAGAGCGATTAGGCGGAGGGGTGACTGGCCAGCCACTAGGCGACAACTGTCAATCCATGATTGGGACCTGCCTACTTGGCATCCAATCTTAAAGACACGTGGCGGCAGATGGGGTGGGCTGGCCGGGAGTGGAGAGCAGTTGGGGGCGGCCCGCTTCGTTCCCTTGGGTAGGTTGGGCTGTGTCATGTAGCGTTTTGTTGTTTGGGTGGGGTTTTCAGCTAACTCGCATGACAACGGCTAGAGATACGTATATATATAATGAATGTGGCTGCGTTCATCAGCTGTCGGTTTTACACCATTTATAAGCCCACATGCGGAAACGTAAATGCCCCCATCAACAACGCCACTAAATTCAGGACCGTGCAAATGCAATGATAGTTTCGTATTGGAACGTCCATATCCAGATCGACATCCATGAATTCCGCGCTGCAGAGTGGATATAAACAAACAGCGGATGTTTAGGAGATGGGGGCGAGAAGTCACATGGATTGGGTGATCCACGCCTCCATGATCATTGAGGAGATGAGTGTATTTCCTTTTCCTTAGGAGTTGATGTGGGGAAGAAAACGAGGAAGTGTGGTGTAAAGAGAACTTTTTTGCAGGAGCGTGGGTATCATCTTTTGAAATCCCAAACAAGATGCGGGTGTTGGTTAGCTTTGGAAAGAGAGTTAAGGAGGGCCTTGTGCTGCCACCCAATGACCCGAATGCTTTTGCCGTTTTTTTTTTTTTGGGTGGTGATTCTGAAGGCCAACGCCTAGGCCAGTGAGAAATGATAATCTGGTTTGACTCGAGTCTAAGCCTATAATTACAAGGCAGTGTAATTTGCATTCGGGGGTTAATTGAACTATGAAAATTTTCCAACATTAATTTGAAAATTTAACCATTCACACGTGGGCCGCTGCCCACGCGGGAGTGATGGTTGTGGATCTGTTGGCTGACATTTTTCAAATCCGTTTTGCATCGTTGTATCCTCACGGGGAATGACTGGTTTTTGGTTAGCTGGTTGAGGGAGGGACCCGCACAAAATCCACGGAACCAGAGGGGTGTGTGGGTCCCAACAGCACCAGGGTAGTGACGTGGGACTCCCGGTGTCATTCCTCGTGGTATTGCTGTCAATAAAAGCCCAGTGGGCCGTACTGGCAATAATACTCTGACAGGTGCGATGGTTCCCGTTCGTGCACTCGAACATCTGCGCACGTGCGGTACGTCCGAAATCAACCGTTGGATTCGTGCATTTCTGATCCCATCTTGGCCAGCCATCACGAATTGAGGCAGGTTTGGGCACAATGACAGTGGGCAACGAGAGAGCGCCACTTTAGGGTAAGAGCACGGGCACTCTTCTAAGAAAACGATTTCTGTTATTCACCCATCAGGAAATTGGCAGAATACACGAGGATGCCGAGCATGAGAAGGATTGCGGTAAATTGTCCTTCTATAACAGTTTTTTTTTTTTTTTTTTTTAACAAAAATGGCACGTTATCTTATCTTAAAAATTAAGAATAATTCTCATACTCATAACAATTATATGTAATTCTTAATATACCTACAGTGTTTCATAAATCTTTTTTATATCCATAACATTTTATCTTAAATTATTGTTATGCTTATGGTGTCAATACAATCGTTATCTACCTCACTAAAAAGACAATTTTACCCATTTAAAATTTTCTAATTAAAATAATTTAACCTTAACATGAATCCATTGATGATAATAAATCATTAATAAAAAATATTAAATAATTTAAAAGTCATTTTAAGGTTAAATTATTTTAATTAGAAATGTTTTAAAAAATTCTTTTTTCAATGAGGTAGATAATAATTGTTTTAACAATGTGGGTATAATAAGAATTTAGAATAAAATGTTATGGATATAAGAAGAATTTATGAAACGTCGTGAATATATTAGGAATTATATGCAATTATTATGACTTATAAATATAAAAAGAATTATCCCTAAAAACTACCGCACAAACTATTGTAACCCGTATCCAATGAAAAGAGGGTGCATGGTGGGAGAGGGGGAACTTTGGGCCACGTTCATGAGGAATTGCATCTCAATCCAGAAGTTTGGAATGGTGATCGGACGGCCCTGATTTTATTTCTCAAGCGACCCAACAAAATTTCTCCACCTGGGGAACCATATGCCCCACTGGGAATCACGATCCCCTCAATTTTCTTTGAAGATTGTTGACCCCGTATGGAGGTTCTTGACTTTCCCCGCCCGTCCTGCTAGTGCCGTCTGTGCTATCTGTAATACGTATGGGACTAAGTTGATTTTTTTTTACAAGTAAAACAATTATAGTTTTTATAAATTTGTATTCAGCTAATTTTTTTTTAAAAAAAAATATCAGCGGAGAAACAATTTTGCTGCTGAAATTTGGCTCTTAGCAAAACATTGGATTTCGTAGTTTAGAATATAAATTTTAATTTCTTTTTGTAATTTTTTTTCTTTACTACAATCGTTCTTCAAGGAGCTCAATTCAGTGCACCCGGGTGCATTCAGCCTCAACGCACCTGGGTGCACTGCACCTTTTTTTTTTTTTTGAAAATTTTTGCATGAAACTGTTAATATAGGTTCATTTAACATATGTATCAATTTTTACTATTTTTGGAGATTTTTAGATTTTTTTTTTAAATTTTTAAAAATCAGTGGCATTTTTCGTAATTTTAAATTACCAAAAATACCACTGATTTTTAAAAATCTAAAAAAAATATCTAAAAGTCTCCAAAAATAGTAAAAATTGATACATATGTTAAATAAACCTAGATTAACCATTGTATAAAAAAGTTTCAAAAAAAATATAAAAAATAGGTGCAGTGTACCCGGGTGCACTGAATTGGGCTCCGTTCTTCAACGAAGTTAAAGTATTAATCTTTGTTTATGAGTTTGTCGCTAAGCTTTATTGTAAAACCTCTTCAACAAGAAATTTGTCAGATGTTTTCAACAGGAAATTTAATTTTTAAAAGTTTAGTTGTGGTGATTACAAAGTGCTCTTAAATTATTTAAAATTTTTAAAAGTTCATACTTCTATAAATTCTGATATACCAATTTCCTTTGGTACTCTCATTTAGTTTAAGCCTTATTAAATGATTTTGTTAAATCTAATCCATCCATTCTATTTAGCACTATTTATTTTATTTACATAATAAAAATTATCTAAATCCATAACTTGCATCATTCTCAACATTAACAATCACTTAAGAATAACTTTAAATCCATTAAAAATGATTTGTTTGTTATACGAACTCATGAGATCTTAATTTAATATCTAAGACATTTACAATATTCATCCTACTTAAATTAATAATTTTATAAAATTTTATAATATTCTAAAACTTTGTAATATGAATTCAAGTAATTTTCTAAATTTGTATACAATGTTATATATATTTAGAAGATGTGACATACATATACATCCAATTGATGTGATTTTTGGTATCTAAATAAAATAAATTGTGCAAAATACAATGAATGGATTAGATTTAACAAATCATCAAAATAGAGCTTAAATTATATGGGAGTACCAAAGTGAATTGGTACATCCGAACATAGAGAAGCTGGACTCATTTTAGAATATATAAGTTTTGTATTTGGAATTTGTAAAAAAATCATTCTAAAAAAGAAAATTACTTTGATGCATCAAAATGTTTGCAATTAGTGCTGAAGGTACTAATTAAGAGTTAATTTTTTGATAGTATATAATGATTAAAACATAATAAGATTATGAATTGATATGATTAAAAGTAGTCTCTTTTTTTTTGCTTCTTTCGCCTAATACCTTGCTTCTTCCATCACTTCTTGTATGTTCGATTGTCTCTTGATTTGCGTTTCTTTTTCAATTACCAATGCAAGCTCTTGTTCCTCAATATATAATAACTTAAGTTTGCATCATTGTTTACGTTTTTCATTTTTAAATGTATGATTTAACATACGTTATCATAACAACTCTATTTTTTTTCAAAATTTCAGTACAAATTCAATTAATTTGGATTCAATCTATATACAGAGAACAGGAATTGTGATGAATTTCCTTCACTTTAATACTAGCGAAGCTAACAGTGGATTGATGTTTGTTTAAAGGAAGATAATGCGGTACAACTGTGCAAGCCCCGGCCCTTCTACCACCCAGAACAGAAATTCAACTGCACGAAAAGACAACTCATGCATATGGCTTTCCTTCCATTTTCGATTGTGACCCGGCCATCTTTAAAATGCTTTAGCAACGTAACTTAGATTCACCGCACATGATCAAGTGCTCCCATAATATGAATGCCGCACATTGACCACAACGAAAGTCGTTGAAGAAAACTCTATTAGCATAAATTTGGCGACAGGTAAATGGATTTGGTTGCAATAACTTTTTGCTAGAAACACTGGTTACTTTTGGGCAATACATTGTGGTTAGATATAGCAATTTTTTTTCCTCAAATGTAACAAAAAAAAAAAAAAAGATGTTTGATGCAGCCATTTACATTTTACTGTAAGTAGCAATAAAAATCTGGCTTAAGTAAATAGCTTTTAAGTACATTTTGTATCAAATACAGCAAAATTTGATTGTGACTGAAAAGAAGTAGCCGCGTATATGGAAATTGGTTGCAGCGATTATTCCTATCCATCTACCGCAATAATATAAGCTCTAGTCTCGAATCTAGATGCTTACAGCAGTCGGCATGCCTGAATCGTAGTTTCCTCGTTCGTTTTTACCAGCATTCATTAATCCTTACTAACTAAGGGTTGTTGCTGTCGTGATAAAACCCATTGCTTTATTTTGATCTGGTACGGGTTGGAAAATTAATTATTTTTCCATATCTGTGCATGTGGTTTTAACACTCTTGACAGAGTGAGTGGGGCGGTTTTACGATTCCCTTAGTACGAGTGTTTCATACAAATTTCCTCTTGTAGAAGGAATTTATAGAAAAATTTCTTTTATATTGTTGGATTACGGGTGTACTTGATTATAATATCGGTCGTCATGTTGTATAAATTTCAGTAAAAAAAAATTATGGGTGGTTGGACCAAAAGTTATCACAAAATTTGGACTGTGATACAAAAATTAAACTATCAAGCTTCATATAGGACTAAGTCCAGTAGTGGCTATATTATTAGTCCATATGCATGAGCTATAAATGACATGGATCGTGAAACAAAATATATATGGGACGATATTTTGGACTCCAAAGTACCTAAAAAATCCACGTCGAGGATATCCATAGAAACTAGAATAGCTTCATTTAGAAAGCTCTTAGACGGATCACTTCCGCGAGTAACGCATGGCCACATTGGTGGCTTTGAAGTATAGACCTTTCTTTTTGCAGCACCATTCAAGCGCATGTGTCTGCGGACCGTTTAACAAGTCGCATAGCAAGATGGACCGTTTATCCATGGGCCATTTCTCCATCAAATCAAGTGACTGAAAAGGAATCAAATAGAGATGGGCCCCCATTATACGACATAGAAGTGCCAAAAAGGAAGAAGAATAAGCTACTTTGGCGGCAGTGAGTTTATACTTTATACACGGGAAACTAAATTCACTCAAATTCACAACATCAAAACCATGGTCCCCTATACCGTGGTCCGAAACCTAGGCCAATTTGATTATGAGACTAACAAGTGGGTGGGTGGACATTTATTAGGTAAACGAAACATAGGAGTGGTCCTTAGACAAGCAATGAGGTCCGGAATTCAACCACTATTAATTGGGGACCACTAAACTGGATTTCACTATGAGCCGCCGTAAGGATTTTCAACTGCCGGCTTATCAAGTGCCACTGTCGACCTGAGTTTTAAATAAATTAAATAAACATGATCTCCAAGGATGGGTGCCAAATTCAACGAGCAAACAAACATAAAGAGACAGTGGCTGCTTTTCGGTTAAAATAGCCAACCTGATGATACTGGCCCTTGAACCAGATCCATCTTTTCTCTTCCCATTCCAAATATATGCGAAATCTGAGTGCTAATCAATTTATTCAGAAATTAATATAAGAATCAATAAAAAAAATTTGTACATATATAACTCTTATGTATAATTGCACATTAACCTATTTTAACAGATGTATACTATATTTTCAAATGTTTTATTTTTTTAATTATGTGTTTTTTAATAATTAGTAAAATACTGAAACATATAATATTTAAATTTAGTATAGATATATACTTATGTTTGATAAGTATATAGATTTTTAAAATTATCTTATTTGATTCGTATTTTTGACCCGACTTATTATCAACTTAAAATTTGTCTCATAACTTAGTAAAAAAAAAGCGAAGTTCAAACCAACCTTGTCCCGATCAGATATCAGCAGCAGGAGCATAACCTCCAAAAGGGAAGGTTTTGGTTTTCGGTCCGAAGGTCTTGGATGTTTCGACCTATGCACATGCGGCCCAACCTCGAAATGGGCTAAACCGCTTTAAAACAGTTCAGGCCTACATGTTTCCGACTCTGGTTTTTGTGCTGCTCTTTGAGAGAATCACAACCTCGCTCCCCGCTCAAGAGCGTGTACAAACATCAAGAAGATTCGTTTGGGAATTGAGATACATGCTATGAATGCTACAGAAAGCTTAACAAAAAGGCCCTTCCGTTGACAATTAGAATGCTTCCAAATTTTGGTTGATGAAAAGGAATCCTCGGAAAGGATTGAGTACTTATGCCAAATATCAGGGAAAAAAAAATTAATACCCGGTCAAGAAAAGGAAAAAATTAATGAATCGAGATAATAATTTTGGATCTGTGTCAATTATCAATAAATTACTGAATCCCATATCGGGATTATGTGATGTGACCTTAGCAAAGGAGATGCAATAAGCACTCCTCAGAACTCGGTGCATGCAACAGGGCACGTGCAAAGGACAATAAAAGTACGTGTTGCCACATATATACGTATACTGATTTCCAAGTAATGTAATCTATTTTGAAGTATATTAATAGTAATATAATTTGTGGTTTCAAAATCTATTAATTAATAGCATTACATTGCTTGCGTTCTACACTTTGCAGGTGCAGGACGGGCGGGCGACGCGCTCGCATGATCTCCTATTTCTGGTGGCTCCGGAAGCGCCGCTCCCAAACCTTCCTTTCGTTCACGTGGGAATGGCCTTCGCTGGGGCTTGGAGTCGACCGAAGGCGCCGTTTCCTCGACTCATGAATGTTTGAGCTCTGGATCTTGGCCTTGGGTGATGGGCTTGGGCCCCCAAAATTCTCCTGCTGCAGCTGATCATGCTTCTCCACAAGACTAGTATCAGCAATGGGTTTGGTGCTGATGAGCTGATTTCCATGTCTGGAAGCCTTCAGAGTCGGGATTGTGAGAAGCAAGATGAACAACACAAGACGTCTGGCCATTGGGAGTAGGAATGAGAAGAGACGACGGGTGTGGAGGTTGGAGACTTGGAGTGCGAGACGTATAGCTCGCTGCAGCCTTGCTTTGGAAGTAGATGGTGGGGGAGGGGTCGACGGGTTTATATACAAGTTGGCGGAGGCAGGTGCATCTGATTTCCATCAGATGCGGGGCGTTAGTCATTCGCAAATGAAATGAGCGTTATCAGCCCTCACAAACTTCCAAGTAATCCAAACCGTTGATCTTCTTAAACCATGCGGGCGGTGGCACCCCAAAAGATCTTCTCGTTCAAAGTCTGTCAATATAAACTTCCGCATCCTTTTCCATTCGATGATTATCAGAATCTTCTATTAATTACGTCACTTTATATTAAGTCCAATTTCCCTTTTTTCTGCCAAAGAAAGTGGACCAAGACACTTGAACGGTTTGGATCTTCTATGAATCTTTTTCACTAGCATAACTAGAAGTGCGCGTGAATGATTGGTGAAAGATGAAGAGGATCCCGCGATAGCATTTCGATTTCGGAAAATTAGTTGCCAATGAAAACGCGACACCTAAGTTAGTCTTCCACCATTTAAAAGATCCAGTGCAGCGTTCCTAATTCCACATGGCGCTCAAAGCGCTAAAATTGCTGACCTAACTATCGATGAGAGCGTAACTGAAAAACCGCACTAGTAAAACAATATTAAATGCTTGATATTTATTCGGACGTTAACAAATGTGACTTGGCTCACCATTAATTTTAATAACCAGCCATTAGCCGCAGAGGGTGATCATCATTCATAACTACCTACCGTATAAGCGTTTCTGTGCCATTAATCTAGAATGTTGCAACTGCTGTTTGTATGATAAATTTTGAAATTTTTGGGAATGACGAGGGATAGAAAATTAAATATTTTAAAAATTATATGATAGATGTGAAATAATAGAGATAAAATTAAAATTAATTAATTAATTGAATGGAAAATTAATTAAAAACATGAGTAAAATTGACAACAAGATTATTGAATTGTTAAATCATTGGCAGAGAATGTATAACACATGCTTTTCCACGCGTTTATCATACCAAACGTCACCTTAAGTAGGGTTAGGCTTGTCTGCAAAGCATAAACATGGAACGCGCATCGAGAGACGATCTTTGTTTTTACTAACTCTTTAAATGGTGTTAAACGCGGAGCAGGCGAAACGCGAGATACGGGGGAGTCAAACGCAGCGGGCGGCCTTGGAAACAGCCATATGAAACACGCAAACTAAAAAGCATTTTACAGTCTCGGACGGCAGTGGTAGACATCGAGCATAGCGTAGCATCCTTTGCTAGCCATCCAAGTGTCGATTTCCGGCCAAACATTCCTGTTTGACTTCATGTTTGGTTGGTGCCCAAAAATTTTCCAGGTTTGTGTGCTTGTAAGCCCAAATTTCAACTTTCGGACCCCTGTTTTGAGTAGCCATGGAGGGTCTCATGCATGATTCTTCGTGAAAGTTGCATCTCGTTCATTCCTACGCCGTGGGAACCGACTCATCGCTTTCCTTGCTACAGAGCCTGAAGTTGGAGGCCGGGGGTGAGAAATGCCACCGTTTCCTTATTTGTTCTTATTATTGTTCAATGCATTTCTAATGTTGGTTGTTGGTAGGGCCTTGTGCTTTGAGACTTTTGAGTGATGTGGACGATGGGTCTATAGCTCTTCCCACCTTGAGAGGACCACGTCGTCCTTATCACCACTGTCTTATTCCAAAAGCTTTGGGTTCATGTATCCAAATCATTAATATGGTTTACATTATCCCGGTGGAGTCAGGAACGAGTGCCAAGTGGGAGGGAAGAGAGTTTGGCAACTCACCAAAACCAACAATGGAGACCATGGACATAGCCCTACGTCGGGCTCTCATGGGACCATCGGTATATGGCTCAAAATGATTAGATCATCAAGGGCTAACCTCATTTTCTTTTCATAAATTTTTATTAAATTTGTTCATGTTCATTAAAGTTCATAGATTGCATAGAAGTTCTATAAACTCTGTTCAAATTCGTAGAATTCTATTAAAGTTCAATAAATGTTATATATTTTCAATAGGCTTCATAAACTTTAAAATAACTTTTATCAAAGTTATTAAAATCTGTCATTATCTTGTAGGAGTCAACAAATTTTAACAAGATTTTTGTATAAGGTTTACCAAATTCCATCAAAGGCTATTAAAATTTATTATCATGTATGAGTTGTTACAAGCTTTAAAAGCCCTTTAGCGCAACTTTTGTTGAAGTCTGTTGTAATGCCAATTTCAATCGCTTATGCATTTTTAGAGGGGGAAAAAATCTTTCAGTGACTATCCTTTTTTCTTTCCTGATTTTTGTTTTTGTTTTCTTTTGATTTCCAACGCTAATATGGTTAAAGTAATCTTTGGAAGTTGGACAACCAATCCAAGAAGTAAAAGTTTATATATCAGTCAAATCAACCATGTCGAAAGTAAAATAAGCAACGTTGACTTGAGCCTGAGGCATTTATCCAAGCCATTCTTTGCCCATTGCCTATATGGTTGTATCCTAATTAGACTGCACTTAGCTTTTTAATAGAATACCTATAAGCTTCTAATAGTATCAAGAAAAGATGCATATAGAAGACTATTGTAGATGGTTAAGTTTTAAAAAATATATTTTTCAGATATAAAATGCAAGGGTGCTTAACGAAGTGGAAGATTACCCATTTTTTAAAACCTCCACAATCATTAATTCATCCCAAAAATGACATGGACGCCGACAAAAACCGTTGCTGGGCTCAATTTGAATGAGATTTCAATCGTAGGTAAGTGTGCGGATTTGAAAGCCCACCAGGTACTTTCCTATCGAACAGACGCGGCAGTAGGTACCCGCGAGAAGGAGAGACTCACGGGTCCAACCCAATCCACAACATGCGAAATACATCCATCTCTTCGATGAGGCCGATCTACCTGCAACCGTCTAGCCCACACATCTCAACCAATTCCAGAACACGACAGACATGGCAAGCAAGCTGTGGTTATTACCTAGTAGCTAATAGCTGCTGCTGCAGCTGCTCTCCCCACTGCAATCTCTCTCCCTCCCTCTCTCTCTCTCTCGTCAAAATCCCTACAATCCCCAAAATCTCAAGCGAGAGCTCAAAGATGCCATTTTTCAAAACCCCCTTCAATGGCTACTCCGTAAAATTTAGCCCCTTCTACGAAACCCGCCTCGCCTTGGCCACCGCGCAGAATTTCGGCATCCTCGGCAACGGCCGCCTCCACGTCCTCGACATGCCTCCCTCCGCCGCTGCCGCCGCCGCCGCCATCGCCAACCCCATTTCCTTCGACACCGCCGACGGCGTTTACGATACCGCCTGGTCCGAGTCCAACGACAACCTCCTCATCGCCGCCGTCGCCGATGGCTCCCTTAAGATCTACGACGTCGCCGTCCCCCCCACCGCCAACCCCATCAGATCGCTCCATGAGCATTCCCGCGAGATTCAGTGCGTCGATTACAACCCCGTCCGTCGCGATTCCTTCCTCTCCGCCTCCTGGGACGACACCGTCAAGCTTTGGACCGTTGACCGGCCCGTCAGTGTCCGCACGTTCAAGGAGCACGCGTACTGCGTCTACTCCTCCGTCTGGAATCCCCGCCACGGCGATGTGTTTGCTTCTGCGTCCGGTGATTGCACCGTCCGCGTGTGGGATGTCCGCGAGCCGGCGTCGACGATGTTCATCCCCGCCCATGACTATGAAATTCTCTCCTGTGACTGGAACAAATACGATGAATGCTGCATTGCCACTTCATCAGTCGACAAGAGCATTAGGGTTTGGGATATACGCAGCATCCGCGCCCCTGTTGCGGTTCTCAATGGCCATGGATATGCTGTGAGGAGAATCAGGTTCTCACCGCACAGGGAAAGCGTGCTCCTGTCCTGTTCTTATGATATGACGGTGTGTATGTGGGATTACCGGATTGAAGACTCGCTGATTGGGAGGTATGATCATCACACAGAGTTTGTGGTCGGGATAGATATGAGTGTGCTTGTTGAAGGGCTGCTGGCGAGCACAGGTTGGGACGAGCTGGTGTATGTGTGGCAGCACGGAACGGATCCTAGAGCATTGTGATTGTTCTTGCAGCTGGGCTTCTTGTGTATGGGTATATATCTCCGGACCTTTTCTTTACATGCGTGAATAAAATTGTTGACTTTAGATTACTCGAGGGGTGCCCAAATAGAATAAAAACTGGATCATTAATCGTGCAATGGAAGCAATGAATGCACTATACTCTCATTTACGATTTTTGTGAAACCAAGCTGGTTTCTTTGTGAAAATCGAGGTCCGCGGAATTAGTTTTGATTGGCATTTCCTATTGCTGCTTGGAATGTTAATTGAACGCTTTCACAGATGCTTTTAGGCGGGGTTGTGGTATGACCTGGATTTGTCTAGGTCAAATTACAAACCGTAGTTGTATCAGATTGCTGTCATCGTCTTTAGTTTTGGATGTGCAGAAATGGGACCATGAATTGCAGTGGACAGATGGACTTCCTCGGTAATAGGTCAAAAGACAACTTTGGGCAAGTAAATCTATCTGGAATTATACCTACGATCCTGATTTTTGTGATGGGAGAGAGGATTTGGAAGAAGGAAAATGAATCTGGGATGACGTTTTGTGTTTAGAAAGAGAAACAAGGATTTGATGAGACTTGCATGGATGTTGTTTCTCAAGGATGGATAGCTGGATATTTATTGCACAGTTGAAATTGAACAATGAAAGTTAAGTTCATATAATGTTTGTTCAAGTCTTTTTTTATTCAGTGATGAATGGACTTCATTTGGATAGTCCATGTATAATCTTTCTTAGCCAACAAAATAGAAACTTCGTTTTTTGTTATTCTACGGTCAGGCATATAAGTATATAACACCTCTGGTATCCAAACTGAATGTCAAAATTTTGTGAAAGAAAGAAATCCTAAAACCATGAAAGTCTACAGTTTGTAGACAACTTCCCCAAGATGTTTCACCTGCCATATAGTCTCCTGAAATCGTGGAAGTGTCATTTAGGTCTATCACAATAATGAATTGAATCCTGATGCCAACAGACAGTTTCCAGTATGCATGCCTGAAAATAAGCGTTAAAAACTTCAGGGTTTCAACTTTGGTGCAGAGGTTGCTTCCCTGTAGAAGAGCTGATTATAGCTATTGGTTTAAGGTACAAAGAATCAATAGAACGGTTCATCCTATCCATTTCACAACTGAATCTAGGTCTCATAAACCCGGTACTGTTCTTAGTCTCAACTGATAACTAGCACGCAATACCTTGATCAGAATATGAATAGGCTGGTGCAAATGGTTTCGGTATCTTGTATTGTTATTTCATGTCAAATTTTGTTATTTGTTATTTATCTTTTACCGGTTGGGAGGTTCACTGAGCAGCCACAAGGAATACCTAATTTCAATGCTTCAAGCAGTGTCAATTACACTCTGCAGAGGCTATGTCCAAACCAAAATGGAAATCGACACCTTCTTTGTTCATATTCTATACACTGGCTAGATGAGTGCTCAAAGAGTTTGGCTTATTCTAAATCTCTTCGGCGTATCACAAATTAGGATTGCAATTTTGCTTATGGAATCGATACATTGGAAGGAAAGATGTTTTAATGTTGAAGAGTTATATTAGGAATTTTTGGGTGTATATTTATGTGATCGAATCTGGAAAGAGATCTCTAGAATGATTTGGGTTTCCTTGGAGATTTTTTGCGTCCAGTTAATGTGGATTGCTCTTGGCTTGACAGATCAAGCAATCGATGAAGACACTGCGTTGAGTTTCATAGGACCTGGACACTTCTTTGATTCCTACGGCAGTCATCACCAGCCCCAGGTCATGACTGAAATGGATGCAGTTGCAATTTTTTACTGTTCATATGGTGTATTTCCTTTTTAAAAAAATTGTCTTCCGGCCCCGACTGAAGTTCTCTTACCAATAATTATTTCACTGTTCTCATGATCTGATATGGTCATGTAATGGCCTTTAAATTTGGAAGCGGATAAGAATAGTGTGGGCACTGTTTCAAGGCTCCTGTTTGTAAACACGCGGGAGGTTGTGCCTATTACACCAGCTGTGTGGAGAGAGAGAGAGAGAGAGTGTATGCGTGTCATAGGGAGGGTGTGCAATGTTCTGACTTGGGATAGCGCGCGAGACAAGAAAGAAAAATGATATGATTTGATAGTGTTAAATTTAAAGTAAATAGGATAATTGGAAAAAAAAATGATTGCAGTATAAAAATGAAGTTGAAAAAAAATGATAAGGTTTTAGATGATGAAGATTTAAAATTATTTATGAGAAAACGTGTTGAAGAGAGATTAAAATCATGCAAAACCATGGATGCACGTTACCACACTTGCACTTTTTTTTATTTTTTGATTGGTCAAACGCGTCTTTAAGGGCCATCAATGCAAGGATGGGGATCAATACAAGGACAGATATGGCAGAACAGTGTTGGCGCTTCTAACAGCGTGCTTGAGCTCATTTGGTAACATGCTTATTCGTAGAAATCAGAGGATGGTGATGGTCAGCGGGGAAATTGTGTCATAGTATCTCTAACTATGCGTATTGGCATTTTCGATCCCGATATTTGCGTGTTAGCATTTTAGACCCTCAAAAGTTTCGACGTTTGCAATTTACCCCCCGCACCCTTACGGTGTTAAAAAATCAACGTTTGACAGTCCGAAATGACGAGAATACCCATTGACTGCGCCCCCGTGCCCTCACGGCTACTCTGGTTGGCTGGTTCGACCGAGACAAAACCAGAGGCGGGTAGGCAACCGGTTCAAATAACAGAGGATCATTGCTTTCTTCCCTTTTCGGTCAAGAAGTCCAGTAAAACAAAACTGAAATTGTCCACAGTTGTTAGCACTATGCGGACTAGGAATACTAAATGCATTTAGTTGCAGTTAAGCTCGATGCACTTAAATTCGGGGCTAACGAGACGATTGAATGCAATAGGCTTCGTTAAGACTAATCTCATGAAACTGAAATAATTTATCCCAAGAACATTACAAAACCATCTTGACGGACTGAATGCAATAGGCTTCGTTAAGACCAATCTCATGAAACCGAAATAATTTATCCCAAGAACATTACAAAATTCCCCAAAATTCCTACCAGCAATGAAGGGGTCAGCCATATGAGGAGTTTCGACATCCAAAACCGAAAACCCATGACTAAATCATCCAATAGCAGTGAACACGAGCAACGCCACAACGTCCCCACTTGCAAGAAGTGCGATTTGCCTAACACCCAAAAACCCAAATTTTAAGAACTCTTCCAACCAATTCTCAAATCACAGAAAGCGATGAAAGATAGAAGAAGTCCGCATACGCCCACGATGCGGGTGACGAAGAGAAGGAAGCAGGTTTCTCCATCTGGATAACACCCTCGAGAGGGACATTGTCTTGTTCGAGTGAAACAATGCCTCGTTCATTGGTGGGCAAGGGAGAAGCGGGGGATTGGGATGGAGGTGGGTCTGAAAGGGCTGCTTGAGTCGGATTAGATTCGGAATTAGAGATGGTAAGGTGGGTTTTTCTGGAGCAAAGCTTGGGTCTTTTTGGAAGAAAGAAAAGGCGGGGCTTCGGACAAGCAATGCAAAGGGGAATGGAAGAAATGGCGGAGATGGCTTCGTTGGGAGCTCGAGTGAGATGAAGCATTGCGGCTCAAAGGGCGGAGGTATCTTGCAAGCCTGCCAAGAATCTTAAGAAGAAAAGAGAGGAGATGAGATTGAGAACAGGAGGGTGGGGTCCATGCAATTTGCATGGATCTTTCTCGTTATCCCCGAATCTAAGTGCATCGAGCTTAAGTGCAGCTAAATGCATTTAGTCATTACTGGTCCGCACAGTGCTAACAATTGTGGACAATTTCAGTTTTGTTCTACTGGGCTTCCTGACCGAAAAGGGAAGAAAGCAATGATCCTCTGTTATTTGAACCGGTTGCCTACCCACCTCTGGTTTTGTCCCGGTCGAACCAGCCAACCAGAGCAGCTGTGAGGGCACGGGGGCACAGTCAATAGATATTCTCGTCATTTTGAACTGTCAGACGTTGATTTTTTTATGCTGTAAGGGCGCAAGGGGTAAAATGCAAACGTCGAAACTTTTGAGGGTCTAAAATGCTAATACGCAAACATCAGGGTCGAAAATACCAATACGCATAGTTAGAGAGTCTATAGCGTAATTTTTCCGATGGTCAGCCGAAAATAAGTCCGGTGTTTAAAAATAAAATCGATAGTCCATGACATGTAACGGTCCATCCACCCACGAATGGCCTAGATTACTCAACACGTCTTCTGTTCTACAAACACCGAACTTATTTTCGGCTGACCATCACCATCCTCTGATTTCTACAAATAAGCATGTTACCAAATGAGCTCAAGCACTCTGTTAGAATGGCCTGGATTATGTCTACACGTCTTCTGTTCTACCACAAGTTTGCGCTTATAAGTTATACTTTTTTCTTTTTTTTTCTTTTTTTTTTTGGCCCTTTGTGCCAGAGCTTATAAGTTATACTTTTGACCCATATCCAGAAATTTTATCACCGGCACAGAATCCCATACGTAGTTTCCGTCGGATTTTGATTTTTTTGAAGTGTCCCAATTTCCGCAGGTCTTCTGTGAGAATTTGATGCAATCAGCCAGATCACACGGTTTTCATTTGGAGGAAATATTTTATGTCAAATTCTTATATGGTGGTGTCAATACCATTGAACAATAATGAACATTGCAATAGTTTGACCGTATTTTGGTCCTATTTTAATTTTGACGATAAAATTTCATCATTTTTTATCACAGTAACGAAAATCATGTTTCTATTGCCAAATTGGATTTTCAAAATGCCGACTGATCATTTTAGACTGGTCGACCGATTTTTTGTTCTTTTGAATTTTTTTTATAAAATGTTAATCTAGTTATATTTAATCTATAAATCAATTTTTATCATTTTTGGATACGTGTATGTATTTATTTTAGATTTTTAAATAAAGGACTATTTAAGCCATTTGAAATCATTTAAAATGACTTAAATACATTTATATTTAAAAATCTAAAATAAATATTTACACATATTCAAAATTAATAAAACTTGGTTTATAGATTAAATATAACTAAATTAACATGTTTATAAAAAAAATTTAAATATATATATATATATGTATGTTTTTGGATTGGGCTCAAATAAGTCAATGAGAGAAGATCAATACTATTTTAAAATATGTAAGAAAATATTTAAAATGTGTGTGAGTTGCTAAAGTGGATTTCGAAAAATGCACATTAAAATTTAAAAAAGTTTACTCTTGTTTATTAGATGGAGAAATAGTCTCTTCTCTAACAAACACGGTATTCTAGTTGGAGCATCCCAACAAGTACATTAAAGCTGGTTTATTTTTCAAGAGTTGCATGTAAATGTCTCTATCGTCGGCTGCTGCTAGGGGTGTATATACGGTAAGGTTAACTTGCCTTAAAGTAAACATAATTTTAACCTATCTTATAAAATCTCAACACAACATTACTTTCAACTTTATTTTTTACACCTTGACACAATCCTATTTTAACCTTATATAAATCAATTCAGTTTGGGTTAGAAATCGAGTTAGTAAATATATAATATTGAAAAATATTTTGCTTAATTAGATCTATTTTAAAGTATAATTTTATATAAAAATAAAAATTAATCTTTTTTATAGTAATATCTTCCAATTTATAACTAATATAGTAATATAATTGTAAAATAATCTTATTTCAAAAGCAATAATATCTAGTTGATTCTTATGCATCATGTACTAATAGATGACTATTTTTAATAATCTATTATATTTTACACTAATATATCAAATCATGGTGGGGTTGGGTTGAAAAGTACTAAAACCAAACCAACCAACCCAACCCGCTTTTCGAATTGGTTTATATAACTTTTTTTCCCAAATTCATAATTCAGACGGATTCGGGTTCAGACCAATCATATTTACAGCCCTGGCTGCTGCACTATTCATGTCTGCAATAAATGACAAATAAATCAGAAAACAACTAAGAATAAGAAGGGGGGTTTTTGCACATAATCATGTGAGGAGGATGTTTGATAAAGAAATCAATGGCTGCAACGGCTCTCCTTTCAACACCCAGAACTGTTGGATGCAAATCCATTCTCGAAATTGGGAGCGATCAGGGAGCAATGTGGCTTCGGGCTTCTGACGTATTCCCAACGCCATATCCACAAATCTCCGAACCATGTGGATTCAAACAGCAGGGATCGTAAAGCGACTGCTGCGGAAATTGGAAGTCCTCCGAATTCTTCACGGGCTTCAATTCTTCACTCTCCGACATGTCGCCGGCAGCAAGAAAACTGTCGACGGTGGTGCAATTCGCGAAATTCATCGGATCAGTACTCGGAAGTAGGTTGGGCAGATCAAAGCAAGAAGGCGGCAATTTAACATCGGGGATGTCTGCTGCGTCAGTAGTTTTGCTGTTGTAGAAGTTGGGGAAGTGATTCCGGTTCCGTGGCCTCATAATTCTGTCCTCTTCCTCCTCCTAAAAATCCAATCTTTTCTTGCTTTAGAGAAATTTGATCCGTTCGTTCACCAATGCCAGCTTCGAATCCAACATGAAAAGCAGTTTCCTGAGTTCTGTTTGGAACAAGTGATTCAAGCAGGGATCCCACATTGGGAAGGACATGGCTGGGGCCTTCATCTTCTCCTCCTCCTTGTTTCTTGGGAATCCGATGGACCATCCGCTGCTTTCGCTCGTATTCACTATTCAGGGAAATCCCAGAAGCACTCGATAAAGCGGCGGGCTTTTGATTTTTCAGTGGGCAACGTCTGGCAACCATCACGCTCAAGAAGCTGCTGCGGGCCGCAGGAGATCATGCAATTATGCAACATCGACATCGCAGAGCGTTGCGAACTCATTCAGCTTCTTCACCAGCCCATCGTGCCGTTTCATGAAGATCACTTTTCGCGCCTTTGGGTTCTCGATGCGCCTCATCGGAATCCTGGATCGGGGCATCTTCAATTCGCGCACGAGATGTTTGTAGTTTTGAGGATAAAAATTAAAAATAGAGAGGAAAAAAAACCGAAGAAATCCAAGAAAGAGGAGAGCAGTAGATAAGATTTTTTTTCTTTTTTTTTTTTTAAAGTTTTTTTTTTTTAATAAAGAAAAGATGCCTCATTAAAAAACCATCCCATCCAATTCCCAGGACTCGATGGAATGGAAAAAAAAAAGTGCATCTATCTTTTATTCAAACGTATAAAATTCATACAGAGGTGTTGTCTGATACATTCAGCAGGATTTCAAGGAGAGGGGCAACCTGGTGAAAAATCATCTGGATCTCCTTAAAAGATAGGCTTCACATTTGAGAGTATTGACTGATCATTTTTTAACAAGGGCATTAAAACTAAACAGTCACTCTCCATTTCTGTTATAGCCAGTCCCAAATTTGATCCCACTTCATGCCTTCCAACAATGTTGTCGCCTCTCCTTACAACGTCGGTGCCCCCATCCCGTCTCCAACACCCTACTGCTACAAATTCATCACCCTGCAATAGAAGAGATTTGGAAAAGTACTTTTTCTTAATAAGTTTGTGTTTAATGAAGTTAGTCTTTATTTAGTTTCTTGCTTTTATCTCCATTCATCATTCATCAAGAATCTTTATATCCCTGCGTGTTTGCGTCTGAGTTGGGAGAAGCCCACACATGCTGTCTCTCGGTTTTGCAATCTTGCAAATTACTTACTTGCGCTTCTTACTTTTATTGGGGAATCTGCATTTTAAACTTTTTAAAGTTTGCATATTGACCTTTTAAAGCCTTTCCAGTTTCATTCTTTTCATTTTAAATCCTCACCCCTTATAACATTAAAAAGAACCATTAACTCATGTATAATACTAAAAATACTCTTACATCTATATGAAAATTAAAAACCCAATCAGAACATGAGTAACTCAATCAATCCTTCTCGTGTGATAGAAAACATTCTTAAATTTTCAAATTAAGGAGCAACTCTAATAATGATTATTGAATATTCCAAGTAAAGGTATTTTTGACATTACACGTAGACTCATAATGGTTTTTTTATGTCATAAAAAGCTAGGGATGCTAACATACAAACTTTGAAATTTAGTATGCATTTGAGAAATGATGAAAAACTTTTAATATATAAGTTTTTAAATTTGGACAAAATGATATTGATATGATATGAATAACAATAAGGAGTAAAGAGAATAAAGTAAAATTATTAAAATAAAGAGGTTAGTTGAATAAATAGTTATATAAAAATGATTGATAAGTATAGTAATTAATAAGAAAATGAAAAATTTTAAATTAAAAAGATTTTGTTTATTTATTTATTTTTACTATATACAAACATGCTCATAAAATACTACTGCTCATGGTCATAAGATTTAAAATGCAAATTCCCCACTTGCTTGACTTCACCCGTGCTCATGGACTACTGATGCTCTTCTTTTTGTAACGCAGGCGAAGCGTTGGTACGCACTAATAGCCAAGTTAGAAATCGTACCAGAGCAAAACAAAAAACTAAAAACGAGAGGAAGAGAAAATTCTTGCTACAGCTTTTCGTATATAAGAGGCAAACATATTCTCGGATTCTCCGAAGTTCAAACTGGCAGTTCCCGGTTCCGTAGGAAAATCTTATGCAATTCCCTGGCAAGTCGCTTGCTGTCGCCGGCGTCGGATTTTAATCAGTTTACGACGGACGGCCCAAACAACGGCTTGAGCGAAGTGTTTAAGAGAAAACAAAAATCCAAACATTTTTTACTGAAATCATTTGAAATTAAGGACGATTTGAATTTCGTTAAACAATAAACATAGGATCTAGATTATTATATATATTTGAAATCTGTACAAGTGGATCATTGTTCGTTTTCGATCGTATTATTATATTAATTTCATTTTTTTTAAAAAAAAAAAATTTCAAGCGGTGGTTTCCTGCGCACATGAAACGGCTCATCCATCGCTTAAAGAATGACAGTTGCGTTGCACTAATACTGCCCGCTGTCTAAGCTGGGTGCTCATTTGGAGTGCAATCATGTAAAAATAAATTATATTTTTAAATTGTTAAACAATTTTTAAGACAGATTTTTTTATTCTAAAAGTATAATGATGTTTATAAAGAATAAAAAACTATATTTAAAATACAAAGTTTTACTTGGCAAAAATTGGTATATCAAATTTGACCATATTTACGGTGAAGTTGCTACTGAATTGGTTAGCAAATTAGCTTTTTCTATTGAACCATTAAGCTGCTGAAAACTTTACAAGCTCATGATAAAAGAGGCATTAGTTGGTTTAGACGTACATTTGTATAGTTCGTATGTTTTTGAATGGAACTTTGGGGCATTGGTCTCCTTTCCATCTGAAAAATTATAGAATATAGTACTGAAAATTCAAAAAGATATCCTGAAAATGTAAAATTTCAGCCTGCACATTCCGTTCAAGCCCAGAAATCCTTTGGAACACCCTTTTAATGATCTTTCAGCACAATTCAATGATACCATATAAAAATGGTCCTATTATTTTGAACCAAACTTAGTACCTCGGAACATTTAACAAGAAAAATTTTATTACAGTTATTCTACCACGCTCGCGCATATAATCGATTAGACCAGAAGCGTAGAGTATGCAACTCATGCGAATTCCAAGGGATACTCATTTCAGTAGGCAGATCCTGTGCGAGAATGCCAGTTGGATGCAATCAGCTAGGTCACACGATTTTCTCGATTTTTATTTTATTCAGCAGCGAGAGAATTCCTTATGTTGTGGTGTCAGAACCATTCCGTTGAAGATTGCAACGGTTTTACCTTATTTCGGGCCTGCTTTGATTTTGTTGATAAATTTCTAAAAATGCACTACATTATCATCTGTTTTATCATGATACCAAAAGTCATGTTTCTATTGCTAAAATAGATTTTGGAAGTATATTAAAAAACAAAAAAAATCTAAAAGTACGTTTCATTTGTTAAAAGATTTTCATGTGCTCGAGCACGGGAGCCACTAATGAGGCCATGCGATGTGCCTTGGCTGGCTCCTGAAATGGATGCATTTATCAAACAGAGAATCTCAATGCATAGTAGTTGATCTTTTTCTAAATTACTCCAATTTATCGAGGATTGGTCTTTTGATTCACCTGCTTTAATTTCTCGCATATCCCTATGTGGCTATATCATGATCTTTCCTGGTTCATATCATTACTGCATCGAGAGCACGTGGGTTAGAAAGCCGACCCATGATCCTATGCTTTTGGGCGCATATATGTATTTCTTTTTTTTCTTTTTTTAAAAAAAAATTTCATGAACTTGCAAACCTAAATGGATTTAACGTACGTATCAATTTTTACTATTTTTTGATATTTTTATATATTTATTTAAGATTTTTAAAAATCATTAGCATTTTAATAATTTAAAATTACCTAAAATGTCATTGATTTTCAAAAAACAAAAATAAATATCTAAAATACTCCAAAAATTATAAAAATTTATACACATATTAAATACATATAGATTAATACTATTGTAAAAAAATTTAAAATAAAAAAATAAGTGTATGCAACCACTGTATGCTCCCAAGAGCATAAGATCAGAGGCCTGGAAAGCCAGGTTGATTTTTTTTGTTTGCTTTTTGGATGAAAAAGCCAGCTTGATTTTAACTCGTAGATCCATGTTTTGAAGTAAGAACATAGCCAATCAAAACACCACGGGAAAAGAAGTGGGGGGGGGGGGGGGGGAACCCAACAAAAGCCAGGTTGATTTTTTTTTGTTTGCTTTTTGGATGAAAAAGCCAGCTTGATTTTACCTCGTAGATCCATGTTCCGAAGTAGGAACATAGCCAATCAAAACACCACAGAAAAAGAAGGGGAAAAAAAAAGTCCAAAAACAACATTCCTAAGAACAAAAACAATGAACACGAATACGAATATCTTAGGTAAGAGAATTTATATTTAAACAAAAGAGTTCCAATTAATAGCCGAATCCCTCTGTTTACAAGAAAGCCCTTTCCATCATACAAAATTAAGTTAATCAGAACACCTTTCCTGTACAGAATTAGAGGAAGCCCCTCCACCCATTTGGTCCGAGGCAGTATGAACAATGCTAACAGAATGTCGTAATGAATGAATTTCAATTAGAATATATTCCTACTTTCTAATTAGAATGTAAATAAGCCTACTAATCCTATAGCTACTTAAAAAGAGTCATCTATAAAGAACATAGATCTATCTTGTTTTCCTTCTTCCATATTGCCCCAGTTATTTGTTCCGTGGGCTTTGAAAGATTGGACATAGGTTTTTCACACAGCGGCAGCAACGATATCCATTTGATGAATGCAGGAGACAGGACTGCAGAAATTATGTTGTCTGTGAATATTCAAAACGGGTATATGTTTATCAAAAAAAAAAGGTATATATTAGGAGGAAAATTGGGAAATTTTGAAAATAAAGGCAGACAGCCTGGAAATTTTATTCCATGCCCAACAATATGTTAAAAATAAAAAGGACCATGAAAATATTCAATATTTTCAAATATAGGATGTGATTGGCAATGAGTAAAAAATGTCAAGTTAAAACTTTTCAGGATGTGTTTGGTTACACACAAAACATGTCAATGAAAACTTTTCAATCAAAAACTTTTCACTCCCCATAACTACCTTATTTTTTAATTATTTTTTTCCATTTTCCTATATAAACAACCCTACTTTTTAATCATTTTCACACAAATACTCATACAACTATCCTGTCTATTTTAACTTTATTCTCTTTATACCTCATTATTACTTCTATCATATCACATCATTTTCTATCAACTTGACAACTAGTCTGAAAAGTTTTCGAGTGTGTTTGGCAATTTGAAAAAGTTGTCAACTTAAAACTTTTCAATCTAAAACTTTTCACTCTTCATAACTACTTTTTTTTAAATTATTTTTTACACATATTTCTATACAACAACCCTACTTTTCAATCATTTATACACAACTACCAATACAACTAACTTATTTATTTTAAATTTATTCTCTTTATTCCTCATCATTACTCATACAATATCACATCATTTTCTACTGATTTGACAATTTTTACATACAAAACTTTTCATCAAAAGTTTTAGAACTTCCCAAACACACCCTTCATCAAAAAATTTTATCTCTAACCAAACGCACCCTCAATCTAAAACTTTTCACTCTCCATAATTATTATATTTTTTAATCAATTTTTCACATTTTCCTATCTAACTACCCTACTTTTCAATCATTTTTACACAACTATTAATATAACTAACTTATCTATTTTAACTTTATCATCTTTACTTATCATCATTACTTTTATCATATCACATCATTTAACAACTTTTACTCTCCAAAATTTTTTATCAAAAATTTTATCCATTCTCATCTTCTCTTTTATAGCAAACATGGTTTCACGAGTTGTAGAATCCCAACCTGTACGTCAAGGCAGGTTGATTTTCCAGGACTTGCACGCAGATGTCACCGTCGGCTGCTGCACTGTTCATGTCTGCAATAACAACAAATAAATAAGACCACACTAAAACATAAGAAGGTTTTTTGTACATAATCATGTGTTGGGTCTTCTGTCAGCAACTAAAACCGTTGGATAATTAACACGGGGCATTTCCATCTGTAGATATCCACACTTTTTACCTAAGAATCTACATGTCTACCATTTTACCTAAGAATTTTGCATCATGACAGAATCCGTATAGTCGCTTTTTTTTTTTTTTGTCATTTTTCTTACCTTTTTTTTCCGATTACATACATGTTGGTTTCGTGTCAAGAAAGCACAAAGCAGCAAACCACCAAAATATTTATATTAAAAAATTTTAAAAAAATGAAAAGGCCCACCTTTTCTGATGTTGGATGCAAATCCATCCACTTCAAAGGACCCGCAATTTAGAGCATGGAACGGATCAGGTAGCAATGTCAATGTGGCTACGGGGTCCTGATGTATCCCCAACGAGATATCCACAATCTCTGAGCCATGTGGATTCAAATAGCAGGGATCGTAAAGTAACTGCTGCAGGAGTTGAAAGTCCACCGACTTCTTCTTGGGCTTCAGCTCTTCGCTCTCCGACATGTGGCCGGCAGCGAGACCACCGTCGACGGTTGTGCAACTCTCAAAATCCATTGGATCAGTACTCGGAAGGAGGCTGGGCTTGGGCAGGGGCAGATCAAAGCAAGAAGGCGGCAGCGGCGGGAGTTTAACATCGGCGATGTCTGCTGCGTCAGTGGTTTTGCTGTTGTAGAAGTTGGGGAAGTGATTCAGGTTCCATGGCTTCATTATCTTGCCCTCCTCCCAAAAATCCAACCTTTTCTTGCTTTCAAGCAATTTGATTCGTCCGTTCACCAATGCCAGCTTCGAATCCAACACGAAAAGCAGTTTCCTGAGTTCTGTTTGGGACAAGTGATTCAAGTAGGGATCCAACATTGGGAAGGACGTGGCGGATGGGGCTTTCATCTTCTTCTCCTCCTCCTCGTTTCTTCGGAATTGGAATTTGGCGAGATCGACCATCCGCTGCTTCCGCTCGTATTCAGGTATATTCATGAAGCGCTTGATAATGCGGTGAACTTCTGATTTCTCCGTCGGCCACGTCTGGCAACGGTCACGCCCAAGAAGCTGCTGCGGGCCGCAGGAGATCATACAAACATCGACGTCACAGAGCGTCGCGAACTCCTTCAGCTTTTTCACCAGCCCCTCCCGCCGTTTTTTGAAGGTCACGTTTCGAGCTTTTGGGTTCTCGATAGGCCTCATCGGAATTCTGGATCGGGGCATCTGAAATTCGCCTACGAGATGTTTGTGGTTTTGAGCGTAAAAAATAGAGAGAGAGAGAGAGATCTAAGAGAGAGGAGAGTAATAGAAGAGATGGAAATATACCTTTTCTTCTTCTCGTTCTCTCTCGACTCTTGTTCCTGAGGCTTGAATGAAAGATCAATTGGTTTTGAGTTAGACGAAGCAAGTCGTTGTTTTGCTTCTAGCTTTTATAGAGCTCACGGATTAGTCCCTCTTCTCTCTCCAACTGTCAAGAAATCCTTGCGCGTTTGCGTCTCTCAGTGTTCACGAGCCAAATCTTACGGAGACTGATTCAGTGCACCCGGGAGCGTGCAGCACTGCACGCTCCCGGGCGCATACATTTATTTTTTTTTATTTT
>JAXCLR010000001.1:90559058-90591145 GCA_035584095.1 Annona squamosa | reverse complement strand
CTTTATTTCTCATCATTACTCCTACTATATCACATCATTTTCTATCAATGTGACAACTTCTACCTCAAAAACTTTTCGTCAAAAGTTTTACCTCCAACCAAACACACTCGAAAAGTTAAAAGTTGTAACTTGTTAACAAACACACTCGTAATATACTCACAATATTTCATAAATTTCACGTATATCTATAATCTTTCAACCTAAATTACTATTGTACTAACACAATTAATACAACCCTTATCTATCCCATTAAAAAAATAATTTTAACGTTTTTAAAAAATTTAATTAAAATAATTCAACCTTAATGTGACTCTTAAATTATTTAATATAATATATTAATAATTTAATATCATCAATTAAGTTATGTTGATGTTAAATTATCTTAATTAAAAATTTTGAACGAGCAAAATTATTTTTTTCAATAAGATAAATAATGATTATATTGACAGCATGGGCATGTGAGGAATTTAGGCTACATTATGAGTACAAGAAATACTTGTAAAACATTATAAATGGATAAAAAAAAAATATGAGCAAATGGTATAAGCACAAGAGGAATTTTCTTTAATCATTTTATGATGGAAGGACCACCGAAACAACAGCTTGGGCGACATGTATAAGAGGAAGCAAAAAATCGAAAGTGCTTTTTTGATTAAATCATTTGAAATTATCAAATATTTGAATGTTTGACATATGATATAGATTATTTTATATATGTGTGTGTGTGTGTTTTTTTGAACTCTATGAAAGTAGATCATTGTCCGTTTTGGTCTTATCATTATATTTAGAGAGTGATTGGGAACTAATAAAATTTTTGAATGCAAAATTTGTTACATAATAGTTTTTTAAATGTGAGAGATAGATATAATATGATAAAGGTGATAATAAGAAGTAAAAAAAATTAAAATAAATAGATTAGTTGTATAAATAATTATGTAAGCATGATTGAACAGTCAAGTAATTGTATAATAAAATGTAAAGAAATAATTCAAAATAATATAATTATGGAGAGTAAAAGATTTTAAATTTGATGTGTTTTGAAAGTATTAAAACTTTTGATGAAAAATTTTGATGTAAAAGTTTTTGAATTGTTAAAAAATAATGTGATATAATATATGTAATGATGAGGAGTTAAGGCAATAAAGTTGAAATAGAAAGGCTAATTGTCTAGTAATTGTGTAAAAATAATTAAAAAATATAATAGCTGTATAAAAAATATAAAAATAGGATAGTTATAGAGATTAAAAAATTTTAGTTTGTAAAGTTTTTACGTTTGCCAAACACCATCTAAAATTTTTTTGTTTAAATAGTTTTAGTAATAACCAAATACTCCTTTATATGAAAATTTTAATTTTTTAATTTGCAGCTATCATTGTCGAAAGACATCAAAAGGTTCATGCATCATTTAAGAAAGTGTTTCGGAATTGAGAAGTTAGTAGAATTTTGAGATAGAGATAAGGCATGAGTGGAAAAAAAATATTTTGAAAATTGTACAATTGATATAAAATAATATAGATAATGTTAAAATAAATAAGAATTTCGGTAGTTTAAGGTGCACTGCCGCCGCCTTTTGTCAAAGATAAACAAGCACTAGCTAAGTGTCGTTTTAAGAAGCTCGGTGGTCACTTGGAGTACCAAATAATTTGTATGAAATCCTTGGAATATGCTCCTATGCTCCCGGGAGCATGCAGTGCTGTGTTATATACTCCCGGGCGCATACACTTATTTTTTAAAAATATTTTTAAAAATATTTTTATAAACTTGTTAGCCTAAGTGTATTTAACTTTTGTATACCATTTTTGGAGATTTTTAGATATTTATTTTTTATTTTTAAAAATCAGTGGCATTTTAGTAATTTAAAATACTCAAAAAATAGTAAAGATTTACACACACATTAAATACACTTGGGCTAACAAGTTTATAAAAATATTTTCAAAAATAAAAAATAAAAAAAATAAGTGTATATGCCGAAAGCACGCAGGGTGCATCAGATCAGGCTCCGAAATCCTCAGCCATTTCGTTGTGATAAAAATTGCAGTGTTACGTACGTGCCACGAGGACGTCACTCCGCCCTCCTGGCGGTGGATCTAGGACTTTATGCGGCCGCACACGGGTAATTTTACATCAAGGGTGAATGGTACGTTCATTTAGAAACTTAATAAATCAAAATTTTTCAATTCAAAATATTTTATTTTATTACTATTATATTTTTTAATTATTTTTTTCATATTTTATTATATAAATATTATGCTTTTCAATAATTTATCCACTACTGCTTATACAATTAACCTATACAATTAACCTATCTATTTTTATTTCATTTTCTTTACTCTTTATCATTATCCTTATCATATCACATCACATCATTTTCTTCTATTTTAAAATTTTTCACATTAAAAACTTTTCATCCAAAACTTTCAAAATTTTAACATTTGCCCCAACCCTTGATATCATAGTCTTCACCAGGAATACTAAATAAATTATTGAATTAGTAGAATGTTTCATTAATGATCTTTCATCATACTTCGAGTGTGCCCATTGGGAACAGCGATCGGGTCTCAACATCATGCCAAATTTTCGGTCCTATTTGGAAGGTTTAAGAAGCTTAAATAAAATGGAGATATGGAATAAGAATATAATAATGAATATTATGAATGACAAAAGTTGTATTCAAATGTAAAAATTAGTATTAAAAATTGAAAAACCGTCTTAAAATTTGAAAAAACTACATTGGAAAAAGAATACGTGCTCCATTCAAGAAACTCATATCCTTTGGAATACCCCTATACATACCTGTATGCTAAACCCTTCAGATTGGTACGGGGGTCGGCTGTTTCTCTTTTTTACTTTGCAAAAAAGGAAAAAAAAAAAAAAAAAAAAAAAAAAAAAAATTTAATACCAGGTCGGCTGCTGGAAGCTTGGACGTTGGAACTAGCAGAAATCTCCAATATACACCAGTGACGCGCGGTTCATTTCTCCATTGTCAATTAGGAAAAAACATGAACTGGATACTGAGGATTTGAAAAGAGGTGCGTTTATAGGAAACAAGAAACAAAGACTAATTTACAACTCTCTGAAATGTCTCAGTGGCTCACTGTTTATGTACAAGCACAATGCAATCAGCAAAGCGAATATTCGCACTCGTGCAGACGGGAGAGGATCTCCTCACAGCTTGGTCTGTCATCTGGTTCCGCCCAGCAGTCTGCACATGAAACATATCCAAGAAAACGTGTAGGGTCATGAATGCACGATACTACGGGTGCAAAACTAAAGAGATTATGAATGTTTGACCTGCGATCAGTTTGGACAGGGGGCCTTCAGGTATCTCTAAACGTGATCCTTCATTGGCAACTGCATAAACCACCTAAACAATAGATTAAAGAATTTAGAAGTCATTTTCAGCCATTCTCCACCTCGAACTCCCCTAGAAATACCATCTTTAAAGAAAATTATTAAAAAATAAAATAAATGCAATTCACCCACCTGCATTGATGGAACACCTTCCCATGGTCTACTTAATTTGCTTAGCTCCCACATTATCACCCCAAGACTAAATATATCACATTTCTCTGTGAAAGGCTCGTTGCGGATGAGTTCGGGAGCCATCCATTCAGGAGTCCCTGCAGAAGAGGAATCTCTCATGGGAACATCCGTCATCACTCGTGAGAGCCCAAAATCACAGATCTTGACAGTCCAGTGCTTGTTTACAAGGCAGTTTGCACTTTTCAAATCCCGGTGGATTATTTTCATTCTGTGTATGCACATCAGCCCCCTGAATAAGCAAGCAGACACATGATCAGTACGAGCCATTCAACAAGGATCTGAAGAGTCAACTTTTTTCCAAGGAATTTGAATTCCCTTGCTAAACCCATTCTATCCAAGAAAAAATGAAAATAACATTAGATAAAATAATATCAGGACCATCAGTGTTGCACTGAATATGCTGAATTTCATTGTTCATAAAACTTCGTACATCATTTACTACAGTAAACCAGAACTATGAATGCAGAATTCAAATCCAATATTAAGAAAAATCGACCATTCTACCAAGCACATCTTTAGAACGTATGTCAAAATTGAAATTACAGACAGTAGGCCCCAGTTAGATGGTAACAACTCTTCTGCAATTTTCATATTTCCACAACCATCAGAAAACATGGATGCCTCAAGGAACAATGGCACATCTGAGAACAGTTCCCTTGTTAGCTATTAGTTTGTCCCTTAAAACCAGCTGTTAAATTGATCAATGATCATTACAGATAGGTATACAATTGAGAAAATTTGGGGCCAAAAAAAATATATTATAGAGGAATTCACATCCGTTGTCACAACCATAATTTATCTAATATATCCATTTTATCCCAATTGTTTGTCAGGAATTCACATCTGTTGCCACAACCATAATTTATCAAAAAAATTCAGATGGGTCACTTCCCCAACCCCTTCCCATCTACTACCCAACTCTCCTGTCTCGAAATACAGTTCCTGCTCTAATGATGACATTTATTAAAAACTGGACTATATAAAATATGAGTATGGGAGATTTTTATAAAATAGAACCTGTAAGTAAGTGAAATTGCAATTTACCATGTGCTTCAGCATTTTGTAAAGTATACCCCGCAAGTTACAAACCCTCGCAAAATAAACCTTTTCTGTTCTAGTTAGTTAAAAATCCAGAGGAAAGGGAAGAAATTGGCATGATGCGACAAAAAGGCAAAAAGAAGTCCAAAAATATTTGATTAAATACTAATGTGAAAGCTGGGCCACCTGCATAT
This sequence comes from Annona squamosa, assembly GCA_035584095.1. Classification (NCBI taxonomy): domain Eukaryota; kingdom Viridiplantae; phylum Streptophyta; class Magnoliopsida; order Magnoliales; family Annonaceae; genus Annona; species Annona squamosa. Next base: position 90,586,370 of record JAXCLR010000001.1, on the reverse strand, counting down.
ATCACAAAGCATCTTTAATCTCCTGCGCCAGTTGAGCTTCCTCTTCTGGCCGCTTGTATGAATCAAGTAATATAAGGATCCCATCTCCATGTACTCCGTGACCATTGATAAGTGAGGAGGTTTTGTGCATGCACCAAGGAATAAAATGACTGCAAGGAATAATCAATGAATGACTTATATATCAAACCATCATCTGAAAAAGAATTACGGGAAGAATTTGGCACAGATATAAACACCAAGTGTAGATAAAAATGAGTACCATTTGGATGTCGAAGGCGGCTGCAAGGAAGCAGAAGAAGTGCCGAGTTAGATTCAAAAGGAGAAGCAAAAACTGCATGTGGCTTCTTGAAAATCACTAAGAAGATACCTTAAAATAGATATTTCATTGCAGAAGTCTTCCATGTTTTCAGCTGTTAAATCTTGCTCAAGGAAAATTTTTATGGCAACATCAGTTCCATTCCATATACCACGGAAAACTTCTCCAAAGAACCCTGAAGTCATAAATGCACAAGAAATTGAGAAAACACCACCAAAGATTTTGTTTTAAAAGGAAAATAACATTGCATGAAAATTAAGATAAAGGCAACAGTCAAAATCCTCTAATTAATGAAATTTTAAGGAACTTTAAAACAATAAATTCCAGGAAGCTCCACAATGGCATTCCATATACCCTCAAAGTTGTTGTTCAAAATCTAAACCATCTAAAACATTATTCCTATTGGATGAATGATTCTGCAAAGTATTATAACATTCTAATACATCTATGAATGGATCAAAGTGATTTTTCATAATTCACACACGTTTTTACACAATTTCAAGCAAGTGATGCCAATCTAAGTAGAACTGGACTGAAATGATTTTATGTACAATGGTAAAACAAATGATATCAAGTACTATGACCAATTGGATTTTGATTTCAAAATCAAGGTGGGCCTCATTTAACTGATTACCGTAAGTTATGGTGGTACATGTACCACTGGATCATTTCCCTTAAGCAAGATCTGAGCAAGGATGGCTAAGGACTAGGTTTTTTTTTTTAATATTTGCATTTTGATGATCTTTTTTGTTAGTCTGATAAATCATGCTAGTAGCTATTGTGTTTTCACGTCTGTAAATCACAGCAATTTTTGCATCATAGACATTTTTATGACTTTTTAATTGAAAAAACTTCTTAATATGGCCAATGCAAGCCAATATGCGGCTGAGAACAATGCAGATACATCTCACATCATCTGACCTCTGCAGTCAGCTAATACAGCATCTTTGTGTGAGCATTTAGAGGTAGTCATTTTCTTGTGAATGCTAAAATAAGTCTCTCGCTCATTTAGAGGCTCTAAATGGAAAAGGAAAGACTACGAGGATGTATTTGAAAGAAAGGATGCTAGTAAAAAGGACGTTGGAACTTGGAAGAAAGCAATGATGTCTAACAAGATCTGAATGACTGAATCCCATTACTTGAGGTAAGGTTCAGATCATTGCATATCATTTCCTAATGACAGTTGGTAGCAAAATGAAGCAGGATCAGACTCTAAATTCACGAGGGCATTATAGTCACAAGATGACATGGAACACCTGAGTGATGTTAGTAAAAGGATGCTGTGAAGGGAACGGCTAGAAGGATGTATTTGGAAGAAAGAATGTTAGTAAAAGAATGTTAGTTAAGGATACAGTCCGTGATGGAGCAATGATATCTACTCTGAATAACTGAGTGAAATTACTTGAGATGAAGGTTCACATCATCGCATATCATCTTCCAATGACAGTTAACACCAAAATGAACAGACACAGGACAGAAGATAGATGTTTCCTGATACTGATAACATAGAGAAAATCCCAATCAAAGAAAGTTCCATACCTATCCCAACACGGGTGCCAATTCTTAACTCTGAGAAATCAATATTCCATTCATCAAAAGGTAACAAAGGCTTATCTTGGAACGATGAAGATTCAAGCACTTTATTCCATCTTGTGAGCATATCAGAACTGCCTAGGAAGTTTGAAGATGAAGTTCTCTCAGAACCATCACTCCTGTGCTCATGCGGTGATGTAGGCAATGATATTGCTTTTTGATTTGGATTAATTTGCTTCCCAGAAAGACTGTAGGCCAAACTTTCAGATTGATCTGATACTTCATCGTGCCCATGAGGATGGAAATTAGACGCCTAAAACAAGAAACAAACATGGTACCATCAAAACTACAATCGAGACAGGCAAACACAATGGAACTCACTTTTTTGACAAAAATGATGTACAAACAGAAGTACACACTCCCTCTTTCATACAGGAAAAACAAATTCAAAAAAAAAAAAAAATTAACGATTAATTCAGCTCAAATGTTTATGCATCAAGGCATCAGGCATTTAATGTGACTCTATATATTCTGCAAGGAAAGCACCAGCACAGAACATAGAGACTAATTGCAGTGAAGAAAAGATAACAAAGCATATTTAGAATAAGGAGATTTGTAATTCAATACTCCATAAACTTCCATATGAAAGGAACAAATTCAAATAAAATTACCAAATGATTCAGGCAAAACGTTTTTGCATGGAGGCATCAGGCATGTAATGTGGATGTATATACTTTTCAAGAAAAAACAAGTCCAAATGTACCAGTACAGAGATTAATTATAGTGAAGAAAAAAAGTATAGAAGCCAAAACATCGCAACAAGTCACTCTGCTGCAATACTTTACTTTTGAAGAGACAAAAAGCATGCATACGTGCAATTATCCATGCATGTGCACAACCAATGCCATGTGAGAAGGTTGGGATCCCAATATTCAACACCCCATAGACGTACAGGCACAGATGCATAATCAAGCAACTGGCAAGAGAAAAGAGAAAACACAAGTACTTTTCAACCAAATGTAAAACCCAGTTCCAGGAGAGGAAAATGGATCAAACTCGCTGCATGCAACAAAGTAATCAAATAAAATTTCAAGATACTCTCCGGTTGCAGATGCGTTGAGGGATGTTGCACAACTGTATTGCTTTTGAACCACCATGAACCAAGGTCTGTTAGGTCTATGACCTATAGGCATTTTTCCTCTCTTTTGGAAAGCAGTAAAGGGAGATATGAAATGAAATGTAATGCTACAGGGAAAAGGTATTACAAACCTGAAAGAAGTCGTTATCAAACAAGAGTGAAAACAAACTGTTAAGTTTGAAAAAGCAGGACTTGAAAGTGAAAAGGATAAGACTTGACTACAGACAATGCTTCATTTTTAAGGGGAAAAAAAAAGATATAAAAGATGAATAAAGTGTTTACATCATCTGGAAAATGTAAAAAGAGTGCAAAACATCTCATCACTTGAAAGGTGAGCAAAAGGAGTTTAAGTCACTTTGTAAACAGATTGAGGCTCCCTGTGGTGGGTGCATTTGTAGAGGATCATGTGGTAATTCTACAATTCAAAGAAAAAAAAATCTTTTCATAGATAAACGGCACATATAGAAGAATTGATAAGGTGCTGAAACGAGGTACAACAACTTACGAGGCAATAAACATAAGTTTTGACACTTCATTAACATATCACTGACCCACCAAATGACCATTTTAGGCATTTGGGATCAATAGTTCAAGAAAATGGAAATTTTGATAGGGATATTACGCATAGAGTTCAAGGGTGGAAGAAATGGTGTTATGCTTCTAGAATTTCGTATGATTGCTGGATACCAATTAGATTAAGGGGAATGATTCCCTACAGACATTTGCCCAATGCAAATGTTTTCTTTCTTTTCCCATATGATTTTTTATTATTTATACCATTTATAATATTTGTCCATGTATATTTAGTTATGATGCAAAAAGTCAAATATTTTTAAAACTTTTACACACCATATGTTTATTTTCAAATTTTAACAGTTTCATATTCACTGTAAAATGATATTAAATAGTTATAGCATAAGAGTTTTCAACAAAGTGATCTTTGGCATCATAAATATATAAATGTTAATTTATAGTTTACATGGTCTATATATTTAAGAAAGGTTAAAAAATATAAAAAACAACTATTGGTTCAAAGCATTCAATGAAAACATTTGTAGGCAAGCACTCCATCAGATTAAAAGGAAATTTTTATAGGATGCATGTACAAGACCAGCTATGCTTTATGGGCAAAATGTTAAGCAGTAAAAGACAAGATATGCACAGCAGAATGTAACCTAAACATGGATGTTGAGATTGATGAGAGTAAAACAAGAAAAGACAGAATTAAAATGAACTAATTGCCTAAATTCAGAATTAATGGTTTTAAAATAAGAGAAAGTAAACTTTGATGGTTCGGTCAAGTGAAATCAAAAAAAGGAATGAAATTTATCACCATAAAAGGTTGTAAGAGAACCATGACAATGCCAAAGAGAACAATGGGAAGTGGTCTAAAACAAACATTTGGATCATTTATTTTATATAAATGGTTGGTTTTATATTTTTTTAAGAGCTTTTTACATCCAGACCATTTAAAATATAACTATATATGTATATATGTATGATGCCAACAATCGCTTTCATTGGAAACTTATAAACATTCAATATCATTTGATAATAAATATCAAATTCTTTAAATTTAGAAAAGAATATATAGTACAAAATTTTCAAAATATTTGATTTTTGCATCATAACTAAATATAGGGATAAATATTATTAGGGCAATGATTAAAAAAGCCAGTTGGTCAAACCATTTTTTTATTTTATTTTATCATTTTGAATATCTAAACCATTTAAAATATTCATCTACGCAACCAACTCATGTGGGCAGGTGGTAACACCAGCGGCCAGCATAAGGTACATCTGGATTTTGAGTCCCACATGGTTGGGAGTGAAAATTTTGTCCCCAGTTTGGGGTATTTAGAATTGTCCCTCCTGATTGTGAGGATATTTACAGGAAATCCCTCCAAGGTGAGGGTTGTGAAAGAACTTGATCTGCAATATCAGATGTCACAATGTATATATAATACAAATCAAAAAGAAATATTCATCTACATGTATTTAGTTATGAGGCAAAATTTTCTACATTTGGAAAACTAAAACTTTTTTTTATTCTTTGTTATTTCTACAACTAATTCATCCAACTGATTGATTCAAGCACAGTTTTTCCCCCCAAATTTTTAGGCCTCTAAGAGACTGCTCTGAAATGAGTGACAAACACACCTTATCCTGGATCAAAACCGGGCAGCAGGCAGAATGCCAGAAACGAGACACCAACTGCAACCACTGGCACAGACATTCAGCTCAAAACTAAAACTTTTATGTATTATATATTTAGTTCCAAATTATGAAAATGTTAACTGTTTCATATTTACTCCCAAATGAAGTTAAATATCTATATATTTAAGTTTCCAATAAAAATAATTTTTGGCATCATAAATATATACATATTTATTTATATTCTAAATGGTTTAGATTAAAATTTTAAAAGAAAAAGCAATCAATTGCACAACCCCTAATCCACTATTGTCCAACCAGTTCCTTTTAATCATTCCCAATATTATAGAACCATATGGGAGTGATTCCAAAAAAATAAAGGGGGTGTTTGTCAAACATCAAAAACTTTCAAACTAAGGGTGTGTTTGGGAATGGATAAAACTTTTGATGAAAAGTTTTGGGGAGTCAAAGTTGTCAAATGATGTGATATGATAGGGGTAATGATGAGGAGTAAAGATAATAAGGTTAAAATAAATACGTTAATTGTATGGGTAGCTGTGTAGAAATGATTGAAAAGTAGGATAGTTGCATAGGAAAATGTGAAAAAATGATTAAAAATATGATAATTATAGAGAATGAAAAATTTTTGATTGAAAAGTTTTAAGTTAACATTTTTTGCTCATTGCTAATAGTGTGTTTGGGAAAAAATAAAACTTTTGGATGAAAAGATTTTGATGTTAAAACTATTAAATTCATAGAAAATGAAGTGATATGATAGGGGTAATGATGAATGTAAAAAAAATAAAGTTAAAATAAATAAGTTAGTTGTATAGGTAATTGTGTAAGAAAATGTGAAGAAACAATTTTAAAATATGATAATTATAAAGAGTGAAAAGTTTTAGATTGAAAAATTTTCTCTTCGGTTTTCGCAACTACCATATTTTTTAATTATTTCTTCACTTCTTCATGTACAACTACCCCAACTACCCATAAATCTAACCTATCTATTTTAACTTTATTCTCTTTACTCCCTATCATTACTCATATTATATCACATCATTTTCTCTAATTTGAAAAACTTTTACACCAAAAACTTTTCATTAAAAGTTTTATTGCTTCCCAAACACACCGAAAAATTGTTTGTTATGAATGACTTCCCAAAAACACTTAAGAGGCTTGTAGGAAAGATTAAAAAATGCTTAGACTCGATTCAAGACAAACGTCTGGCGCAACAAAATCTATACAGCTGACCTCATATATGTGGGAGCAGGGAACAGCTTTGGATTATGATGATGAATATTAACATCTCACAAACATCAATTATGCACAAAATAAAAATGGTAGATTGGAGCAGGGTGAGTAAACAAAACTTCCACGACCAAGAGAAAGTATAGCATACATTTTCCTGGGAATCTGTATAGCTGCTTTTGTTGTTTGTCATATAAGAACCCAATTGATCACCACCCCGTTCTTTCAAGAGGCGGTTTTGCTTTAGTGTTTCATTCATTGCTCGAACAGCCCTATACACAAAATTCCAATACCATAAGAACAAGAGACATCTGGTTGTAAAATATGATCAATTATCTTCAATCTTTTGCCAAACAACAAATGGAAAAGAAATCATCTATGTACAACTGGATGTAGGTAGGACCATCGCAAAATGGCATAAAGCCATAATTGAATCATTCTCATTTGTCTAATTTGCTAACACAATGCTGAAATATTGTCCTTGGTTTTTCTAGATGAATCAAGCTATAGTTGAACCCTTTGCATCTGTAATTTTTTTAACAACCAGAAATGCTTTATTCTCCTTAAGCCTTTCAGAAATCTTAACCCTTTAAATTGTCCTAGAAAACGTAATTTAGATCCAAGTAAAAACAGACTTAATTAGAATGGCAACATATATCAACCATTGACATTATTAGGGATGATATACAACAGCTTGTGTCTTCTTTTCAACAGCAGCATCTAACCAAGTATTTTTTTACAAAGAGCAATAGTGAGAACTGCAAGAGCTGATGATCATCACACAAAAATAAAACGCCACATGATTCATAATTTCTGCACTAATGATGTGGTGAGCACAAACCTCACAATGTCGTCACCAATTTCTGGGGTAATACTAATGCTCCGTCGTCTAATTCTACGTGTGTCTGATGTTGATCCGCCATCTGACCTGTAATGTATGTTAAGATAAAAGCCAAGTTAATTGCAGATATGGCTGCTTAGTAAAACCTATTGACAGATATGTTCAAAGAAATAGAACAAAAGCAGGATCTGGGGGCTAAAACTATGATTGCTAAGTTTCTAAAATTGTAAATGCATCTGCAGCATGCATTCTTTCCATGCTTACGAGCATAGTAAAACACTGGATGACAAATAGAACCAAATTGCAACGTTTTGGTGACAAATGATGAAAATATGCACTTAAAATTTCAGAATTTGTGACAAAGAAGTGTGTCAATCCATTAGGAGAAGTTTTGATATATTGGTAGTCCAAGCCTATGAGCATAGTAAAACATTTGATGTGAAATTTAGATTCTTGCATAAATGGATAATAGCCAGTGCTGGCATTGAAAAAGCACTCAGTTAGCAGTCATCATAAGCTGTTTCCCACCTACGTGAGGACTCAATTAGTAAGAGCAGATAAACACACGGGCCTAATATTGCAAATAGTTACAATAGTGCATAAACTATTAAGGTGTCTGATAGTAATGCAACATCATTCTTTCCAATATTTCCGTGAATTGTATGCAGAAACATCAACACAGCAGCTTTCTTGAATAAATAATTGGAACCTTCCGGAACCAGTTTGCCTTCTCTTGCTCACAAGAAAAGCATTCAGACTTGCTTTTGGGTCAGTATGTGCCAACGGTAGCACATAACTGAAGAAACAATTCAGGCTGTAGTTTTAGTAAATGTATGACCATCAGAAGCATAGAATGATAGAAGAAGATAAATTGCAAGAATGATTTTCAACCTGGAAGAGCAGATTTCAGTGCATCCAAGAAGCCCATAAATATCTCAATAAGAAATCACAACATCAATGCCAGTTCGAATACACTTTATTGGGAAATTTTGGAAGCATTTTGGGATAACATTGTACAAATATCGAGGCTTTGCTTCTATGTAACCCCTTCCATTATTAATATTTTGATGCCTGATGGAAAATCTACTCAAATCTATTGTATTTAACATCATTCATATTATCATGGAAACCCTTCCATTTGTGTAATATCACTATGCACAGGCCTCGTCCACAAATGTATAAAATCAACATAATAAAATGACTTAATAATAAATAGCAACTTCAAAGTTGTATTTTCAACAAATAAACCATCTACAATGTCGTTACTGTGTGGGTAAATAATTCTGTAAAGTATTATTGCATTCTAAAATATATGTAAATGGACCTAAGCATTTTTTATAATTTACGCATGATTTCACATATTTTTCAGCAAATGTAGCACAGGCGCATATTTGATTTAGATAAAACTTGGTCTCCTAGCTAAACAAATGATGTTAATAAAATGAATGGAATGGATTTCTATTAAGCATCAAGATATTAAAAATGGAAGGGGTAACATGGAACTGCCAGGTTACATCAAGCCAAAGCCCCATATATCATAGCACAGCAACATAAGAGACATAGATAATGCAATCACAATAACAGAAATAACTGAAGCCTGTCATCTCAGAGTAAGAACCTTGATGCAGCAACTCCATCTGCATATTCTCTAAATGACTGCCTATCACCAAGCATGGACCGCCCTCGTGCTCGAAATAAAGGATGTTCAGGACTGCATCAAAAAGAAGGAAAAATACCATGAAACACATTATAAAATAAAGTAATGCAATAAAGCTGACAAAATTTCAATCAGAAATAAACCCTTATTCAAAGATTAACAAACATTTGTTCAAATTCATAATTTGGTGCACTATTAAACTTAAAATGTAGCCTGGTACTCGTGCAGGCAAGGCCAAGAAGTTGGACAGGTAGAAAATATCACAAGGATAATTAAGCATTTCACTGCTCCATCACCAGTATCCAGATTTTCAGATTTCAGCATTCCAGCATCCTTAGACAAATGACAAAAAGCATAGCCTTCACAAACAATGAATTAGTGTCTGGATTTTCATATTCCAGGATTCCAGCATCCTAAAACAATACCAAAAAAACATAGCTTTTGCAAACCATTAATTATTAAAGATGAATCTTCTGTGACACTAATTTAAAATTTTTTTCAAAAGTTTTTCAAGTACTTCAAAATCACTCTATTACTGTTGTTAGATTGCACATTAATTGGCAGCCACAGCAGCACAACAAGAGAAACAAAAGGAAACTAAAGCAAATAGTAATTCTCATGGGTATCTAACCCTAATGATTGCTCTCCCATGAAGAATATTTACAAGATAACCAGAACATTAAAGCCATTAGCACCAATCTTTGACTTAGGTTAGCCCATCAACCTTCGCTATTTTCTTATTTGATGCATGCCTGAAAGAGTATTTGGTTGGCAGCCGGTGCTATTAAAAATCACCGCCACATCTCTTATGGATTCTGAAAATATACTAAAAATCATTAATGCTAGGGCATCCCCTGTAAGCGACGCGTTGCAGCAAAACCCAACTATAGTGAGAAATGAGCAAGGGTTCCGAGGGCATTTCTCCAGAAGCAACGCGCTACATCAGAGCCCGAATGTAGTGAGAAATGGGCAAGAGTTGGTAGGGCATCTCCTCAAAAGTGACACGCCGCAATAACATTCGGTTGTGGCGAAAAGTCGGCAAAGGTTCCTGTGCCTTTATGGACGTGGTTTAGGGAAAAAAGTGGTACCAAAACACAAGGTCCGCTTTGCCTCATGAAACGCTGGGACTCTTTCAGGGAAATAGTAGATGTTATGAAAAGGAAAAGAATTAATATAGCACGTCTTCAAGAGACTAGGTGAAAAGGATACAAGCCAAAGAGATTAATGGATTCAAATTATGGTATATAGGAAAGGATGGCAATAGAAATGGTGTAGGGATAATAGTAGATAACAAATTCATAAATAAAGTTGTAAATGTCAATAGAGTAAATGATAGAATTATTTAAATAAAACTTGTATTAGGTGAAGAGGTCATGAATGTGATTAGTGCTTATGCACCACAAGTAGGATTAAATGATAGAATCAAGAAACAATTTTGGGATGAATTAGATAGTGTAATGCAAATGATATCTAACCGGGAAAAGGTTGTGATAGGTGGCGATTTAAATGGACATGTAGGAAAGAAAAATGTAAGATATGAGAGAAGTCATAGAGGTTTCAACTTTGGAATAAAGAATGAAATGAGGAATGTCATTTTGGACTTTGCTATAGAATATGATTTAGTTATAGCAAATACCTTATTTCAAAAACAAGATAAACACTTAACAACTTTCAATAGTAAGACCAATTCTAGCCAAATAGATTTCTTCCTTGTAAGAAAATTAAATAGATCATTTTGTATTAATTGTAAGGTTATCCCAGGTGAGAGTTTAGCTATGCAGCATAGATTATTAGTGATGGATATATATATACACAAAAAGTCAACAAAAACTAAAGGCGATATAATTCCAAAAATTAAATAGTGGAATTTAAAGGGAAACAACATAAAACTTTTTAGTAAAAGAATGATAGAAGAAGGAAAATGGGATACACAAGAAGATGGGGTATAATCAATGTAGGATAAAATAATAACTAACATAAAAGAACTAGGACAAAGTATTGTAAGAATATATAAAAATCACAGATCCTCACATAGGAAAACTTGGTGGTGAAATGAAGATGTTCGAAAAGCTATAAATGCTAAACAAGAAAAGTTTAAAACATAGCAAAGAAAAAAAATGATACAAACTTACAACAATACAAACTATAAAAAAAAACTACTAAAAAAATTATTAGTGATACTAAACACAAAGCTTATGATAACTTATATGACAAATTAAAAACTAGACAAAGTGAAAAGGATATTTTTAAGTTGACTAAATTAAGAGAAATAAAGACAGATTTAACAAATGTTAGATATATTAAAGTGAGGACCAAAGAGTTCTAGTCAAAGATGATGATATTAAAGAAAGATAAAAAACTTATTTTTATAATTTATTAAATGATACCCTACATAAACATTTAACATCAGATGTTGGTTTAAAAAGAGAAGAAAATAGGAATATCAGCTATTTCCCAAAAATTCAAATATCTAAAGTAAAGAAAGCTTTCAAGAAAATGAAACAGGAAATGCTTTAGGTCCAGATAATATACCAACTGAGGCAAGGAAGTGCATGAGAGATGTAGATGCAACATAGTTTACAAATTTCTTTCATAAGATTATAAAAACAAAGTTAATGTCAAGTGAATGGAGGAAAAGCATTATAGTTCCAATCTATAAAATAAGGAAATTATTCAAAATTGGGCAAATTATCGTGGAATAAAAATAATGAGTCATACTATGAAATTATAGGAAAGAGTAATTGAAAATAAACTACAACAAGAAACTAATGTATCTGAAAATCAATTTGGTTTTATGTCAGGAAAATCAACCACTGAAGCTATTTTCTTACTTACACAACTATTTGAAAAGTATAGGGAAAAGACAAATTTATACATGATTTTTATTGATTTAAAAAAAGTACATGATCGAATACCAAGAAAGTTAATATGGCAAGTAATGAGAAAGAAAGGGATTAATAATAGATACATTGATATTATTAAAGGTATGTATGAGGGGCTGTTACAAATGTGAGCACCATTAGTAGAGGTACTAATATTTTCTCCATTAAAATAGGTTTACATCAAGGTTTTGTCTTAAGTCCTTACCTTTTTACCTTAGTAATAGATGAAATTACTAGACATCTCCAAGAAAAAGTACTTTGGTATATGTTATTTGCGGATGACATTGTTCTAATAGATGAAACTAAAGGACTAAATTTAAAATTGAATAAGTGGGTAGATGCTTTAGAATCCATTGGTTTTAGAATTAGTCACACAAAAACTAAATATATGAAATGCAATTTTAATAATAGTGAGAACCCGGATGAGGAACCAATTAAGATTTTAAATGAAATAGTAACGAGAACTAATCACTTCCGGTACCTAGGAGCAATAGTTCAAGAGAACGGGAAAATTGAGAAATATATAATAAATAGAATTCAAGCAGCTTAGAAGAAATGACGAAGTACGTCAGGAATTTTATGTGACCATCAAGTTTCAATCAAACTAAAACGAAAATTTTATAAAACTGTGATTAGATCTGTCATGCTTTATGAGGCAGAAAGTTGGACGGTTAAAGAACAACATATATAAAAAATGAGCGTAGCAGAAATGAGAATGTTAAGATGGATAGGTGGTAAAATAAGAAAAGATAAAATTAGGAATGAAATCATTCGAGAAAACTTAAAAGTGAGACCAATTTGTGATAAAATGAGAGAATAAATTAAGATGGTTTGGTCATGTTAAAAGGAGACCTGAAGTAGCACCGGTTAAGATAACAGAGTTTATCCAAGTAAAAAGTAGTAAAATAATGAAAGGAAGAGCTCAAAAAAACATAGATGGAAGTAGTTAAATAAGTTTTAAAATAGTACAAATTACAAAAAATTTGGTCTAAAATCGCCAAGAATGGTACAACAAAATCCATGTAGCCAACCCCACCTAGGTGAGAATGGCTCATGATGATGATGATGATGATGCATGCCTGAAACAGGCGTGGCATAATATACATAAAATTTGAACACACCAATATCATAATCATTTTCAATTTTCTCTCCAACTAAAAGGGAAAGCATGCAAACCAAATCACATAATGAAAGAACTAAATATCATCATCATCACTTAAGCCTCATTTCTAGTAATTAGGGTTATTAAATGAACCCGTTACAGCATTCAACTTAACATTGTGAGGCATCATTTTGTTCCTTTCACATCTCTTAATTTTCTTCTTTAATAAAATTGCAATCAAACCAAACAGGAAAGTAATATGAGAGCCCACATCCTACTCAAAGTGCATTCCTTCTAAGTTCAAACAGTATGTTGTAGAAGGGCACATAGTGCTCCATAAAATTAACTTTCAACTAAAAACGAAATAGAAAAAATGTTGCTCACAAAGAGTTACAAAACATTTATAAAGATAGACGATATAATTTTAAAAAAATGTTGTGGTCAAAAATGCTGTCCGTAAGTCATTTGATTCTAAGAGATGAGGTTACCGAAAGTACAGCGCACTACTTGACCCAGCTTAAGAAAGTGAAGTCTACCTCTTATTAAGAAAATGTTCAGGACAAAATTGACAGACAAATCAAAATTCACAGATAAATAGAACCTTGAACTAGCCGTCCGTTGTTCAGCAACAGCTTTCCTTCGACTTCGTCGCCAAAAGGCATTGGCAATATTGGGTTCACTATGTGATAAACTGATCCAACCGAAAAAGGGGGAAAGATAAAAGTAAGCATGCATGATTGCAACTAGCCATTAAGTTTGAGCAGATTACTAGAGCATAAATTTCCATCTATAAACCAGGAAACACATTCCACGAAATAAAGACAGCCAAAATTTAAAAGAAAAGAACTCCCCACAACCACTGAATAAGTTAATTGCTATTTGTTATATCAAGATTTCTTATTGAACCAAAAGATTACCTTAACTTCGTGTCAGCAGCTGCTGGTCGCAGCATTGAATTTCGGATTGAAGGACCTGCTAAACTGGTTGATGCTTCAAGTCTTCGCTGATACAAGAATTGCACATTGTCATCATGATCTATACTGCAAACCAAGGTGGGGAAAGAATTAGAAAAGTAAAATTCACAAAATTCACTTCACTAAAATAGAGGTGCTAAGCAATCAGTGGTGGTTAGCAGATACTTTTTTCAAGACGCAACTCCGAAATGTCACATTAGGGACAAACTAGCACACACCAAGATTTTTTAAGAACTATAACAAAAACAACCAAAGTCCATGCAAGTTGATTTGTCCATTTAATAAATCCAACCATTTAAATTATTTGAATTATTATTTTAAGCCAAATTTAAGGTCTACTTGACCAATCTTGTGATATAAAAACTAGACTAACAGTGTGGGGCTTTTCTCAAACAGGCCTACCTCTGATTTCGAAATTTTAAGCGTAAATTCCATTAACTTTTTTATTATTTATTTCACACTTTCACCTCTTTTCCGCTTATTTGCTTTAAAAAAAATTATTCATTTGGTGTGGAAATAGTCCTGCCTGACAGCCCAGTTAAAGAAGTCATTAGACAGGTTTTCAAAAATTAGTGCGTTAAAAATATAAAAATAAAAAAAAATAAAAAAAACTAACACAATCATGTTAAGAGGGTTTAGAGTGATGCAGAACAATCACAATATTGCGAAAATCCAGAAGCCGTATAAAATGGGAAAGCTAGGGTTGATTAAGTTTACAAATACCAGTTGAGAATGAAGAAAAGAGGACCAAGAAAATCTGGAAAATTGAAGAAAAATGAAGAAATGATGTGGTGCAAAAATGATGTCATGATTAAACTAAAGTGAATAAGGACAAAGTAATAATTTTTTTAATGAAAACATGAGGAATGATGATTGAAAATACAGGTTCGCTTATATGTAACCTCTTTCATTTTTAATATCTTACTGGTTGATAGAAAATCTACTTTATCCATTATATTTAGCATCATTCATATTACCATGAAAACCTTTTCATTATCTAGTATTATTGTGTATAGATCCCTCTAGAAATGTGTAAAATCAATGTAATAAAACAGTTTAATGCTAAATATCAATTTTAAGTTGTATTTTCAACATCAACATCTAAATCATCTAAAATATCATTTCTATATGGATAAATGATTCCATAAAGTATATTACATTCTACAATATGTGTAAATGAATCTAAGCATTTTTCATAATTTATACATGAATATACATATATATATTTCAACAAATATGGCTCATACATATACTTGATTTGGATGAAGTTTGGTCTCTTAGCTAAACAGATGATCTTATATACTGAATGGATTAAATTTTCCATTAAACATCCAAATCTTAAATTTTGAAGAAGTTGCATAGAACCGTTTCTATGTAATCTGGTCACATAGAAGCAGAGCCCTTCAAAATGTAGATAATAATTCAGAATAGGTTGTTAGGTGGGCTTGGCTGTGGTAACTACTAGAATACAAACTGGAGCTAAACCCTTTCAAGGAATTATTTTAATAGTAAAATCACGGAAATAGGCACAAAACCACAAATCCAATGCAGAACAGTATGCACAGTATAATGTTACAAGTTGAATTCAAGTTCTTCATGTGTTTGTACACTGCATAAGAATGTACCTTCTTTATTTGTCCTTATTTGCTTAATTTTAAATCTGAAGAAGAGGACTTGGAAAAGTAATTTTAAAAATCATTGCATGAATCTCAGGCAATGAAAAACGTAAACAGAAAAAAGCGATTGTTACCCTTCACAATCTAATCTGTCTGAAAGCCCACACAAAGGGCTATTTGGCTCAAGGGGAGAATCACAAGAATCATTCTCTGCAGAGTCACTTTCTCCAGCTGCAGATACATGGGACATGTAGATAGCCTTTGTTGAAAAGGGCATTAATTGGCCTGGAAATCGCATAAGATCAACCAAAAGTTCCACGGAGTTCAAGACAACCACAACAGACATGTGCTTGTATGAATCCACAGACTCAGCTACTCCACCAGGCAAACCCTGAAAAAAAAAAATTTTTGAAAAATAGAAGGATTTAGATCACCTAAAATTGCATCCCAATGCAAAGTCGGTTTGTCCTCAGATATGGGAATTGAAAGGGACCCATGCCCAACCAACACAACCTGAGCAATTTACTTATACAAGGTGAGAAATATTACCACCATAAGTTTACTCTCAAGCCCAACAGCATCAGCAAGAACTTTAAATAGGATTGCCCGAGGTCTACATGACCCATGTCTTATTTGACCTAAAAGTTGCACACCACGAGTCTCAGCTGCATGAATGAGTTCCTCCTGGGAAGATTTGGCAGGACTTAACTCTGAATTCGGACGCTTGTAAACATCAGACACCTGTAAGTCCACAAAACAATAATAGATTAAAAAAAACAGTAGCAACAATACAATCATAGGCAGTTCCCCACAACCAGAATGCAGGCAAAGAATCATTACAAAGTGTTTAAATAGTGGACTGAATTGACTGATAAACTCAATGCAGCAGAAGAATCATTACAAAGTGTTTAAATAGTGGACCTCATTGACACAAATCAAAAAGAGTCGGTTGGAAAAATCAAAAAGGAAAACAAGGACACAGTGGCGCAAAGAATGTCAAAGACTCCATTTTCAGTCTTTGTGCTGCAATTAGCTGACAAGCTTCCATAGTAAACTGATGCTAATTTTCCTTCGTATCAACCAATTCAACTTGAAAATTTTAAAAAATGAGAATAAAACCTCCAAGAGATGTAAGAAGAAAAGATGTGAGGATCATGCTCCAGGTGACTGTGCAATCTTTGCTCATGCAACAAGTTCAAATGAGGGTGGTATGGTCATGCTGCTGCTGCCAATGACCGCTCTTACCTCTCTTTTTTTCTTTTTTTATTCCTTTGGTTAAGATGGAGTTTCTTCTGCAATGTAAGTTGCAGTATAAGGAAATTAAGCACTGTAAACTGTATTTTATATGAATGCTTGTCATTTTGTCTCATCTTGATTTTTCAGGCCGAAATCCATCATCGCACATTCGTAAAATTTAAAATTTAAAAAAAAAATCCTCTTAACTCCATCACATTTTTGCAAAAGCATTCCATATACACAGTTTCGAATGGATTGATTTTTTTGAAGCTAGCAATGCTGCCAACAATAAAGTTTAAACTCCAGATGAAATAAGTAAAACATTTCCACAGTATCACACAAAATATTGGACTTTCTAAGTCTGAAAGCATCCCCTGTAATTCCATTTCTGTTTTCAGTCTCCACCATCAAATTGAGAAACACTACCCATGCCGTCCAGAGGAATTTCAACAACTTAAATGCGCAAAATTCATCTTTCCAGAAATTTGTTGATGGAAAACTAATTGTATAAAACAGCATCAACATCTAGAAAGAAAACTAGGAGAAACTCCAGTCTGCACAGTAATTCAACTACTAAAGGTATTTGCTACTTGCTAGCCAAGCATTGCTTCTACACTAGCACAGATTATGCAAGAACTATCCATCCAATAGATACATACATATAGGACTCTGCTTTTGTGGAACTCATTTTCCATGCAACCCCCTCCATTTTTAACATCTTGATGGTTATGGAAAATTCACTCCATCCATTGTATTTAGAATCGTTTATATTATCATGAAAACCTTCTCATTTGTTTAGTATCATTGTACATAGGTGTCATCTATAATTGTGTGAAATCAAAGAAAAAATGGTTTAATACTAAAATATCAATTTTACAGAAGTATTTTCAACATCTAAACTATCTAAAATATCAATTATATGTGAATAAATAATTCTATAAAGCATTAATACATTCTAATACGTGTAAATCGATCGAAATGTATTTCATAATTTACACATTTTTTTTTTGAGCAAATGTGGCCCATGTGCATACTTGATTTAGATGAAACTCGGGTGATGTTTGGGAATTTGGAATGGAAAAAAATCGTAGGATGTAGTGATAATAAAAAAAGGAATATTTTGGGAATTATTATTAATAGGAAATGATAGGTGTAAAGTTGGAATAAGTAGGTTTGATGGAGGGTAGTTGGTAGCAAAAATGATTAAAATATACGGATAAAAATGGAAAAATATAATTATTATTTGATGGATAACTGTTCTCAAAATCCACATTCCCACCATTTACCATCCCATACCACATTTACCAAATGCAAAATGTCCCCTTGGTCTCTTAACTAAACAAACGATATTAAACAAAATGAATGAATTGGATTTTCCATCAAGAATCAAATTCTGAAAATTTGAAAGGGTTACATGGTTCCGCATATATATATCTATGAAGAACCTATCTTGTATATTTACATGCATCGTAAGTTGTAATACATTTGGCTCAAAATGGGCCCTACATGATCACAGAATGCAAATCTACTCCACTTATTGTATTTAGAATTTTTTTTATTAACATACCAATTTTTATCCAAATTAGATGTGTATAGGCCCCATCTGAAAATGGTATAAAATCAACATGATAAAATAGTTTGATGTAAATACTAATTTTAAAGTTATTTTTTCAACATGTAACTATCTAAAATATCATTTATACATAGAAAAATGATTGTATAAAGTATTAAAACAGTTAAATGCATGTAGTGCCCATTTTGAGCCAAATGCACCGTAATTTATTATGCATGTAAATGCAACGGATCATATCTATACGTAAATATGTACGTAAATATGTGTGTGTGTAAGAACTATCCATCCAAAATATATATACGTGCAATTTGAAAGCCAGAAAATTCATACCAAGCTGGCGATTTTTTTTATCATTGCAGCAGGATTAGAGCTCAGCCCCTTCACTAAAGCCACAGTGAGTTGCCTTAGCGACACAAGCTTCTTATCCTTCTCAGTGTCGACAAGAATGATATCAGCCTTATGACCCTCCATGCCCAAAGACCATAACTCGTCAGGAGAAGGGATATTATCAAAATGATCCTTGATTCTCTTTTCCTGTATAGAACATATAGCAGCAACCATTTGTGTTAGAAACCCAGCTGCTGGTGATTGGGAAAAGATTATACTGAAAACAACAACTAGAGAAATTGTGAAAATGAGTTTCACAACAAAGAAACAGGAACTACTCACTGGAATCACAGAGTAGAAACCACTCGGAATCCGTCCAGAAAATGAGCCGGTAGCCCAAAAAATTTGTGAGGCTGTCTGGGATGACAATTCTCTATGCTCAGGATTTTGAATGGCATCTCTAGCATTCAAAGTCTCTTCCTGAGAAACCAGAGAAACGTTTTGCATTTTTTCTGTAAAACCTGTGGGCCACCAACTAACATTAGAAGACCCTGATTCTGATGGCACTGCATCTTCTGGTGACTCCTCCATATCCTAGAAGCCTTAAGATCTAAGACCATTTCGCAGCACCTCTCACTCCTTACACAACATAACGAATCTAGGTGGAATCCATTGCTTGCAGAAAAGAGGCCTGCAGGCTTCTTGCATTACAGTCCTCTTAACCTGCTGGTCATCTGATCTGCAAAAATACACAAGTGCATCAAAAGAGATAGCTTAGATCCCAAATGTACACATGGATGAAAATATACTTTATCTAATGTCTAGCGGCAAACTCCTAGTCATATCTGAGCCAGTAAAATGAAGGAAGCAACCCAGTCATACTAACTTAAACAACTTACCTCAATTGTGGCCCTGGTCCTCTATCTGAACATTGTGCCAGTTCCAGAAACATGATGCCGGCCTATGGCAAAAAATCTGTTGTAACAAACCCATTAGAAAATCAAGCTTAAAATTATATCAAGATGAACGACAATATAGTGTGTATTGACTAGGCCAGCAGTGAATGCACTGATAAAAGAGTCTAGTATTCACCCTTTTGGACATCGTACCAAATGAGGGTAGAAGGTCCATAGATCTGACCACATTCCATCATATCTAACTGAATAGAGATTGAATGGTATGCTACTTGCTTTATCAACACAACCCAGAAAGATGAAATAAAATGGCATGGATATCTGAGATACCGAATGGGAAATAAACATATGAACACTTCACATCAACTCCATGCATCTAAGGTCTGTGCAAAAGTTGACACTTAGTCATGGATGTTGAGCGGACAATGAATCTCAGATCATTCATTAACATTGCTACCCAAAACAATGTGTACATATTACATGACTAAAACATCATATTAGACAATAAAGTGAGGCAAGGCAGACTTGGGTAGTTTCACATGCATTGGAGGCAAAAAATACACCAATTAAAAGGGGTAATTTTCTGTGAATAAAAAATCATAAAAGTCAAGGGCCAAAAAGAACATTATTAGAGATCATTTAGGAAAGGCATGTAAAGACTTGAGCATATCATCAGCATAGCCAATATAAAAATTATATCTCGATAAGATTTATAAAGCTAACAGTACCAAGCAGGGAAAAAAAAACATATAGTAATTAACGATGGTGATGGTGACGAGTGGAATCATGCAAACTACTCTATCATATCTCATAAAGCATCTCATAAATTAAGGAGATATTTGCTACTGCACTATAATACACACCTAGTTCTGCTTAATATGCTGAAGAGACTTAACAAAATACTAACAGCACCGAAAAAAATAAAAAGAACAAACCAAAATTTGTTTGTCTACACACAAGTTGCAAGTAATATGGTGTTGGGAGCTAGGCACATCATGCAATCTCAACTCAGTCCAATGATATCTTCCAGATAAAAGTGCGACAGCAGAGAATGATGATGGGTCACAGTCAAGCCAGACCCTAAGCGCCCTACATCACTCCCAAGTATGGTAGAAAGATAGGGTTGTGGCATCTACAGCGTAAGTTCCAATGTTTCATTAGTGCCACTCCCGTAATCCAGTTGGCTAATTATGCCATCAGGACGAAGATTGGGCGACAAGAAGATTAGATTGCAATGAACGAACTTGATAATGAAGAGAGACTACATAGTGCATCCCTTGGCTTCGCAGTTTCCAAACAAGGAAGTAGGCCGTGGACTGCCTATAGCCTGTATTCCTATTTCACTAGAAAAATTGCTCCAGGCAATTCAGTTCAGTCGTAAACTCGATCACATAATCAAGAGAGAGCAAAACCTAAAAATGCCAAGCCACATTGCTCCGATATCAATGAATTTAAAAGCAAAAGATCGTAATCACGCACTATGGCACGTATCCTAGCTGCAATAAATCGAATGTGAATTCAATAAAACAGCAAAAACATTCCACTGGCATACCCTAGAAAATCAAGAAACTACGAACGAAAGCTACGAAGGCCAACAATGGAAAGAAATCCAGAAAACGTTCCTGAAATTGCATTGCAATGCTAAGACAAAAATAAATCAAGCAAAACTCCAAACCCAATCGCCTAGAATTCAATTCTAGCGGCATAAACATAAAAAAAAAAAAAAAAAATCGAAAAGAGACAGCGATAAGATGAATGTCGTTTCGAAACGACTGCATGATGTCAGGACAGGAGAACGCCAAGAGCGTAGGAATAGAGCGATCGCGGCTTAATGGAAGAAGTGTAAGCTCACCGACAGATCCCAGCATTTGAATCTCCGTTGGAGCTGGAGAGGGATTCAGATGGAATCGGATTTCCAGAAGATGACTAGGGCACGACCGTGACGGCGATACGGACGAGATATCCTATAACTGAAATCGAGTTTCGGGTGAGACGAAGAAAGAGGGCGACATCTAGGAGCCGACGAGACGAGAGAGAAGGAGGAAGGAAATTTCGCTGCATTTATAGAGACGAAGGGAGGATTTTTTTATTTTTTTTTTTCAATTTTTAATAGCGCACTCGCTCGAGTACCGTGGTGAGAATGCACACGTGTAGAAAATCGCGGCCGTTTGGCCCTTGGTGTTGGCGGAAACTCTCGGAAGAGTCAAGGCTTTAGGGAGAAGGGAATCGACCCATAGCTGCAGAGATGGTCTTCTGCCGTCGATACAAGCCGGTATAACGAAAAAGGAGAAGAATATTTGAGAATCACCCGATATCGTTGAATTATAAAACTAGAAGGCAGCGAATTAAAATATTTACATCGCAATAAATAAATTATAAAAAACGGTAATAGTGTAGATGAGAGTAATTTGTGTAAACGGCGGCAGTCAAACAAATTTTATAATCGTGATGGGCCCACTTAAATCTTTTTCTACGCGAAATACGACAATTTTTAATTTAACTGGTAGCTTTGTTTTGATTTTTATTAAATTTTAATTTTGCTTTATATTTTATTTGTCAACAAATAAAATTTTGAACTTTCGTATTTTATTTTATTTTTAATTTTTAATAAATAGTCACACATTATCTATAATAATCGAAGTCGAATATCAACTCATTCAGAAATTTGTCATTTTTTACAAAATTAAGATCTAAATGTGCCCGTGCATTTATCAAAAATTAAAATTTGAAAAATGTTTTCAATCACCGTATTGTGCGCATGCAGCACGGACAATTACGCTAGACACTGGCATTATATAAATTATTTAGACTTTGCAGCTTTTTGTTAAATTGGTATTTTAATGACACCAAACGCCCTGTTTAATTCCTATAAAATGATGTGTATTCATGTTTAAATGAAAGATATTTCCAATATTGAATTTATCATCCCAGCATTCAATTTAATTATTTATTTACTTTAAAAGGGTTGTACAAATTTTCTATCATCTCTCACATTTCAAGAAATGTGTCTATTTTCTAATATTGTCAAAACAAAACCAGTGACATTAAGATGACATATTTATAATGTCATAAATATTTAATTATTTTTAATTAACTGTATATTTATAAATTTGTATATTCGTAAATCCTGAGTCCATATGTTATACTTAAAATAAATTTAATTTTTTAGATGAATTTAATGATGACATTATCATGAGGTGCAATTGCTTACAATGTGTGAATTTATAAATTAATATAATTAATCAATCTATCATGATTCATGAATCAATAAAAAGTCGAAAACATATTTCGCATACTTTAAGCAAACAAGCATATAGATCGTGAACATGGCATAATGGATGACTTGATAATGCATAGGGTAGTTTTGGCTTATAGTAAATCTTATAATGGATTAGTTTGGCCGGAGTTGATGGTGGTGGAAGTTAGAGGCAAGTGAGGGGGGTCTAGTGGCAAAGAGGTGGTTGCGATGACATGCAACAAATACAAACTGAGGAATTAAGGATTCAAAATAAATAAATAAAACAAAAATAGAGAATCAGGGATTTGTCGATTCAATGCGACTGGTCAACAATGCACGACCAAGTACACACTACATAGTACGTACATTGTTGGTTATACAACCAAACTCTGTTATGGTTGCGAGATGAGAAGATATGAAGCAACAAAAGAAAATGAAGAATTGAAGAAGGAACTTAAGAGGAAGTAGAAAATGTCTGCAACTAACTTAGACATGCATGTCATTGATAATTGGTTGTATCATCCAATGTCATCACTATTGAGGGAGGGGAAAGTGGAATACAAATATAAGAAATGGGGGTAGGGCAGGGAAGTGGGAGTGGAGAATGGGAAGCAGGGTGATGGCTGTTGTATGTTGAGTATGGTGGTGAAGAATCGTCGAGCAATGATAATATGTCAATGGCTAGCGAGGCCAATAAAATAGGTGGCATGAGCATCGGAGCAGAAAGTTGGGGTGACAAAATATACAAGGCAAGCTTGTCGCAGGCAAAAATGAAAATACAAAATTAATTTAGGGGTGGGATGGACGATTGATGTTGACTTTGGGTTTTTATTTTTGGTCGAATTGGGCGAGTTAGGTTGAACCACTATCAACGATTTGACCATGGTTCTGCTGGTTTAGGCAATTTGAATGCATGTGACTATACCAAGTCCATATGAATCGAACCCCAGACCGATTCTTGACTAAACCGGCCCAGCTGATTCGATCCAATTTTGACAATACTGATATTTTTGTGCCATTCACTTTTTTATCAAAATTTCTTGTTCTTCGTTGGTATATTAATTCCATGGAAAAAATAATCATGTTGTCTTGTATACATTCTTTTATTTGTGTGTTTTTTCATGAAATCAAGGGGATACATTAAGCCGCCACCGACATCATGTCTTGGTGGTACAAAGCTAAGCACTAAATATGGTCGTATTTGTGTGATGACATTCTTTCTTCCTTATTTTCTGAAAGTGTTTGCCACTGTCCACCGATTGAGACGATGTAATATTGTTAGGAAAAATTATAATAATATCTTATAATTTACTTGTAATATTAGTTGAGATGATTGTAATATATGAATACCTCTAAAAAAAAGTGACACATTAAGCTATCTCTACAAAAAAAAAGATTATTCGGTTGTCTTGCAACAAATAACTAGAGCTTGGAGGTTTTATCATCCATCCATTAGGCAAGATATTTAGGAAATACATAATCCAATCCATAAATTAACTATATTTACCACAATATACATGGATTAATGAATAGTTGTGATCTTTGACTAATATTAATAAAGCCACTTGATAGGCACAAATGAGTGAAATTATTGTATTCAATGGATGGGATAACATAATATTTAGTAGATGGATTAGAATCCTTTTGTATCGACTATCAATGCTTCATTCATGTTACGGCAGCATGTGATTGAACTAGCTTGATCCCATGCCAATGAACAATCATGAGCTACTTAAGATAAAATAAAATAAATTCTTAAAACTTTTTTTTTTTGATTTTCATGTGGTTGATTTGAAAGCCATTAATTTATAGACATGATCAAATGATGTAATATAGTTAAGAAAGGTCAAATTCACTTGGTTTGTCACAATATTGCATTGTTTGTAATCAATAGAGCGGTAACATAACATTCTGACCTAACAATTGAGCTGGACATCAAGGAAGAGTACGGTTGAGATCATTTCATTAGGTAGATGAGATTTTTAGTTTTTTAAAAATTTATCATTTATTTTTAAAAAATATCATTTAAATATCATTTGTACATTTTTTCGATACATCACAACTTTGTCATGTCATTTTAATTTTATTTTGTTTTCATTTTCAATATTTATCCTTTCATCTTTAATGTATTTTTTCATCTTATAATATACAATAACCTTTTTTAATAACCTTTTTTCTCATCAAATATACTCATTTAATTGGGGTGAGATTTCAGATGAATAAATTAATTGTTATCTGGCATTTTACAAACACACGTCAACATAATTTTTTTTACTCTTCGAAAACATGTCAATATAATTTCTTTTACTCTTCATCACTATTATAATTTTAAATTTTTTCATTTTTTTATATAACTATTGTACTATTTAATCATTTTTCTAAAACAACACATACAAATATTTTATCTATTTTAATTTTATTATTTACTTATCATTGTTTACCATTGTCACATCACATAATTTCTCGCATTTTAAAAACTTATACATCATTTATTTCAAAAAGTTCATCAAATATCGAACACACCTTGGACCAACAATGACTAATATCGATTTGGAAAAACAGTTGTTTATTAAAAATGAAAAGATTAAGAGTGTGTTGGAAAAATGATAAAATTTTTATATGTATTTTTTTATATAAAAGTTTTTAAATTGTAATAAAATGATGTAACATGATAGAGTAATAATAAGAAATCAAGAGAATAAAATTAAAATTGATATGTTAGTTGTGTGGTAGTTATATAAAAATGATTGAAAAGTTAGGTAGTTATGTAAGAAGATACGAATAAATCATTAAAAAATATGATAGTCGTCGAATAAGAAAAGTTTAAATTAAAAAATTTTAACTCGATCTTTTTGTTATGGCCAAACCCATCCTAATATTAAGGGCATGGCTGGATAAAAAAGGTTAAATTAAAATTTTTTTACTTCCGATGACTATTATATTTTTTAATTATTTTTTCAAATTTTTATACATGCTTATATTATTTTTCAACCATTTATACACTACTCATACAACTAAATTATATATTTTAATATTAATTTTCAGCTTCTATTCATTAGTCATCTCATGTCACATTATTTGTTCGCATTTTAAGAACTTTTATAAATATTGAAAGTGTCATCGCTCCGCCAATACACCCTAAAAAACATGGGAACTGTGCTATCAGTCACGTGCTCGGAGCGGGGTCACGGGCTACGTGGCTCTGTCCTCTGTCCGACAGCCAGCTGTCACCTCGGTGGCTCACCTGCATCCACACCATCCTATCCGCGTGAATTCATTTGTATTCCAGCCAAAAGTACGAATGCCTGCGTCCTCGTTTGGACGGATGGAGAGAGGACGAATCCGTTAGCGGGACACTCGCACCCGCCGGATGATTGCCCGTATTGATATCTACCTCCGTGCCAAGCGTTGGACCGTCGCTGTTAGAGCCACCGGCTCTCCCCATAAAAGTTGCTAGCCCGACTATTTTTCATGAACTTTCGCTGCTCCGAGTTGGAGATCGAGTATCAAGCGCGTGCTCTGGCAGAACGCCAAGCCGTGTTTTATTTTCACAAAAAAAAAAAAAAAACAAAAAAAAAAGAAAAGCCGTGTTTCAATTTGGCGTGCGGCCCATGAACTGTGTCACGTTGACATCCTAACCGCTTGGACAATTAATTCCTTATGGAGGTCAGACAAATACACGAGAAATGTCATGCGAGAGGACGTGCGTGGCATACAATGGGAAATGCTGCACATCCATGTGTTGCTGCGAGCCCACCTCGACGGGCCGCGGAACTAATCTTGAATATGATGTTCAACGAACGCATCCGGCCCCAACGCTTGTTCCGCCCATCCGTCGGAATACCGTCGATAGCGTACGGAGTCGGAACTCTCAACCGTCTCGCATCGGTTTCAGTCTTCGTTGACAATGATCACGGTCTGCACCGAACATTTGGTGTTTCACCAAACACGGACGAATTGGTGGGGCCCACTGCAGGGTAGTTAGGGAGAACGCCTGGGTGAAACCTAAAATCAGTCTCTGGATCGTCGGATCGTCCATGTTAAAGTGGCCAGAATTTTCTCGTGGTAAAGAAATCTATTGCGCGGCCCACTGAATGAATGGTTCCCATCAAGGAACCGTGCCCTTGCATGTTAGAAAGATATCCCAAGCTTGAGGTGTTTGATTGAGGGATTGAGCCCCGCGTGACAGCATCATCTGATCGCGGGGATTCTGACGTGCGCACTGAAAGATTGTGCCAAGAAAAGCGTGCAGCATGTCATCCTGGCGATGAATACAACAGCAGCCGGTCAATGCTGCCTGCAACAATGAGGACAAAGAGGCCGTGCACGCCTGCACCATTTTGCCTCAGCCGCTGCCATCAGCAGGATTCGGTTACGCATCAGTTTTTACGTTGCATAATCGACTTAAAATGTGCCTTTGTTCCGATCCGCCAACCTCGTGCTTGATTTTCGTTGTTGCTTCATGCCGTTCCTTCAGACACGTGTAAGGCTGGGCTCTTTTTAATTTCTTCCGCCAGAATTGTTATATCAGACGCGGAATGTGGGGGGTCTGGAAATGGGACC
>JAXCLR010000001.1:90516775-90529471 GCA_035584095.1 Annona squamosa | reverse complement strand
GCTCAGCTTGCTTGAACCTCCTTTTGCCTTGAATTTGTTTGGTTTTGGGACTTTTTTCCATTTTACCCATTTTTGGGTCCAAATGTGGGGTGTCAACACTTCGTTTTCTATATGTTTCCATGAGATTATTCTATCCATTTTATATTTATTTTCTTTATTTTTAATTATCGCCATTATCACGTTACATGCATTCTTAACTTTTCAAAATTTTTATACGTTTTTACTCATATTTCTATTTCATACCAATGGATTTTGAATATCGAAAAATCGTTTGATTTAATTTCCACATTTTAAGTTATATTTTTGATAGCTAAAATTTCTAAAATACCGTCACTATATTTGAATGCGTTTGCAAATGGATTTAAATATTTTCAATATATATATTTTCAAGCAAATCTAACCTAGGACGCTTTAAAAAAATTTGGTCATATAATAAAATAAGCAACATTGAAAATTTCGTTTTTTATTTTATCATTGAAATGGGTCTCATGTATGCGTTACATGAAGAACCTCAACGTAACCGACCCGGTAAATATAATTATTTTCTCTCTATTTTTCAATTCGATAATATGTACGCCCCGATAGATAACGTATTTTGCACTTTTTAAACAAATTTTATTTTTCTTTTCGTTTTTATAAGGGTCTACATGTAGTTAATTCATACGCTACAAGTTATCATCTTTTGATTTTTGTGTATACATATTTTCAAAAGTTGACGATTTGTACTCAATGCTGATTATTTAAACTAATTTATAATTGTAAATTTCGATACACATGATATAAGTTGCACATGGGCTCAAAAAATGAAAATCTCGTAACATGGAAAAGTACAGGTATACGGTAAGAGAGATAAAACTACAAAACTAATAATAATTATTAAAAAGGTGTTCTAATTCATGCATATACCGAGCCTTGATATATATATGGATATTGGTGTATAATTACAGACTTATCGTTAGGAGTCCATGATCACTAATCTCGATTAATACTGAATCGTATTAAAACTAACAATTAAGTATAGGGTAAAATAATTGTAAGACAGTTCAAATCCATAAAGAGACATTATAAGTTTGAATTCTTTTGGATATAAATAAAATTTAACTAAAAATAAAATAAATAAAAATATACAATTAACAAAGCAAAAACAAATCTAGATGACTTGAACGATGAAAAACTCCTCTCCCCGAGAGTATTTCCTGACCTTGCCCCAAAACCCCTTTTATAACAATGGAAACCGTAGAGACAAAGGGGGCATATTGCTTACGCAATTTGGATTGCGTACCATCACCATGCCATGTTTGAATTCTCTTACAAACTGCGTAGCTTTTAACAATTGGGGCTAGCTTTTGCGTATTGAATTAGTGCTGCGTGTGGACGGCTTGGATTTGTTGAAGTTGAGACCGTGCTCGAACGGGACGATTGGGACGAGAGAATCCATGGCCACGTCGAATTTGCTTGCTGATTAATGAGCCACAAATATTTTTCCGTTTTGTGTTGAAAATCAAACTCGCTGCTGAAATTTATGTTGACGCTTGCTTGTAAATTGGATCTTCATGACGGCCGGGTGAAGAGGAACGGCAGAAAATGCATCTGCGGTTTGCTTTGAAGAGTAAAAAAATCCGCGGCTTGAATTTGCTGGAATTAAAAATCCTAGCCATTGTGAAAATAGATTCAGATGGATGCTTGATTGCTTGAATCTAACAGATTAATTTCAACAGGACTTCAAGGATTTTTCTTGGCATTGATTTGGATGGCTCCGATCCGACAAAAGTCGCTTGTGGGTGACGAATCTGAGATGGAAACATGGCTGGTGGAGAAGGGTTCGTTCCTGCCGAGCTTCGAGAAGAAGAAAGAGCACCAAAACGGTACTCCGGCAGTACACCAAAAGCAGTGCACTTGCAAGTCCATTTTGGAAGATAACTTATTTTAAATAACTTTTTTAACCCAGCCCCACTTATTTTTAACCACCCATAAATAATATTCAAAATAATTTAAATGAACTGTTTTAATATGCATATATTTTTCACAAAAATCATATACAGAACCTTTATGAGACACAATTTTGTAATATGAAAAGATGGAAAATAATGCAAAATATATGTGAAAATATATGTATAATTATCAAATGTCTTGAGTTTTTTTTTATTTTTTTGCTGTTCTTTTGTTTTTTTTATTGGCCAACATGTACATTACATTATGAAATATACCATTCTAAATATATACTTTTTATAATTTCAAATATCAATATTTTTCTCATTATTTAATGTTCAATGGATAAAGATTGTTAATTTTTGAAATTGTAAAATAACATATAAGGTTAAAAAATGATAGAATTATACACACACACATGTATAAGATATGTTTGAGAAGTGATAAATTTTTTAGTATAAAAATTTTTTAAATAAGAGAAAATAATGCATTAAGATATGAATAATAATAAGGAATAAAGAGAAAAAAGTTAAAATAGTAAAATTAATTGTATGCATGATTGTGTAAAAATGATTGAAAGTAATGTAGTTTATATAGGAAAATGTGAATAAATAATAAAAATAAAGTAATCGTGGAAAGTGAAAAATTTTAGCTGAAAATATATTTTTGTTAAACAAACACATCCATAAACTAAAATACCCAAGTTTTGAAAAGAATGGTTTCATGGTCTTTTGCCTCTGTTATCGTACTCCCATTCTTTGTAATACGTTGGTGAGACCTTCGTTGGGTTGGGAATGTTCTGTGGATTTGGTAGGATTCAGTGGACAGCTGCACAACTTTCTTACTCTTTTATAAACTATTTAACAATCAATAACTCTGTTTTTTTTTACCAAAGGTGTACTCTAGTGGCAATTTATATTGTCCTATTATTGGAGATTATGGTTGTGTTTGACAATTGATAGACAATGTTAAGTTAGAACTTTTTAATCTAAAATTTTTAACTCTCTACAATTATCATATTTTTTAATTATTTTTTCACATTTTTCTATACAACTACCATACTTTTCAATTATTTATACACAACTGTTCACACAACTAATCTATTTATTTTAACTTTATACTTTCTATTACTCATCATCACTTCTGTCATATCACGTTATTTGACAACTTTTACTCTCTAAAAATTTTCATCAAAAGTTTTATTTATTATCAAATACACCTTATGAGTTCAACTCTCTTTTTCTCCATTTTTTGGTGGTGTATGAGTTTTTTTTTTTTTTATTCTCTTTGGTAGACGTATTTGCGGCTTTTCCTTGTATGTAGGATGTTATCGAAAATTTTTATTCATTGTTGTAAGAGTTATGAATGTGCTCGAAATTTAAATATAATATGAGTTGTCATAATGTACTTAAATACTTATAAAAATTAACTCTATTGTTTTAAACTTTGCCTTTACATTTGGATCATTTTTCCATAATATTTTATTTAACTTTACCCCTGTCATCTTATATTAACCTCACATAGTTCTCAAAATGTTTTTTTTTTTTTATTACCCACCTCGTTCGAAAATTATACCAAATTAACATTGCCTAAGGCAAGCTAAGGGGATTTCTTTTTGAAAAGTCCGTTGTCGCGGCAAACTATTATCAAACCAGGGGCCAAAATGCACGATGATCACATCACAGTGGCCCCGACTGAAGTGAGCAGAGAATACCTCCTCGCCGGTTGAAAGCGACAGCTGGCCATGAGGTGTTCCATTGGTGGATTATACAAGTTCAAGAAACAATCATTGATGCATTATTTGAATGCTTCTCTTGTACTCCTGCAGAAATTGATCAACGGCTTAGATGATCTAAGTATATATTTTAATCTTAATTTTCATGTGTAAATGTATCGATATTGCTACTTAAATAGCTAATTGAAGCCAAACGTTTCGCACCTAAAGGCGACTGTCTACCAACTGCTCTGGCAGCGTGCTGGGATAAATTGGTCTATTGACTTCCAAGGCACGAGGCCAGTAGAACTCAACTGTGGAAGGAGTAGTATTCATCGGTACCGTGGTGGAGTACTGAAAATTTGAGTCTTCGAATATCTTTTTAAGGGAATAGCGATAACCGTAACTCTCTTTTGCTCCTTTTGTTCTGTCATGTTCATCAGATCCCACGCTCTGAAAAATTAGACCTAGAGAATATCACAATTATTAATTTTTCTAAACCTGAATGTTAAATTGCTCATGGCTCATCTGATGGACGCTCGTGATTTCGCTGGACACGCCTTTTCAGGTAGGTTCGAAAACAGCGCCGTACGCAAGCGTGGGCCGCGTTTCCAGTTCCAGGGACGACGTCCGCCTTTGTCGGCGTTCCCCGCAATAATTCCTCTCCAGAGAATCCGAGCCGATCTTTGATACCCGAAGAAAGCGGTACTGCGGTGAGCGCGTGTGATTTTAAGAGAGTTATTTGCGGCGAGTTTGCGTTTCTTTCCTATCGCAGCGGTGTCTGCGTGTGACCGGACCGCCAAATTTCAACTCCTCCAGACACACTTGCATTTTTTTTTTTTCCTCTGTATTTCTGAACATTTAAAAGTATTCAGAAATGCCTGGCCGGAATCTGGTCGAGCTTTGATTATGAAACACAAACTCAGGGAAGAGACTTTCAAAATCGACGGCTAGGCTTGATTTTTTACTGTTAATTTTGATATTGATTGATGCTGCCGATAACGAATAATTAGTAATATCTGGTTGCACTCGGTCGATTTGCAATTATTTTTCTACCATTTATTTGATAATGATCGGCAGAAGGTGTCTTTTCTAGATTTTTTTCCAGGTCTATCCCGGCAAAGTCTTTAATTGATTGGTTTTCAAGCCGACAGGGTCCAAACCTTATTTATTTTGTAAATTTATATTGGAATTTTTTTTAAAAGGGCATGTTTTGCCATGATAAAAAAGTGTTCGCACCAAAATTGTTTTATTTTTTGTGATTATCATATATTTTAATTATTTTTTTACATATTTTTGTACAATTGTTTTACATTTCAATTATTTTTACTGATTTATCTATATGACTAACAAATTTATTTTAACTTTATTCTTTCTATTCATTATGATTACTTCTATTATATCATATTATTTTCTCTAAATTTTAAAAATTTATGCAATAAATTTTATCACTTCCCATATTCGCTTAATATAAATGATAAAGTTTCAAAAATGATACAAATAATATCAAATGTAGAATACAATTAGCATTCTCATTAACTTGTGAATCTAAAATTTTATTAATATAAAATTTTTACTTTCTATAATTAAATTATTTTATAATCACTTTTACTTTTTAATATAATTATCTTATTTTCCAATTATTTATGTACAACTCCCTATACAACTAATATATATATTATTTATAATTTATTTGCTTCTTATCATTACATCACATCTACTTTTCAATTTCAAAAAATTTTACATCAAAATATTTTGGGTGCGTATGAGAAGTGATAAATTTTTTATAAAAATTTTTAGGGTGTGTTGAAAAATGATAAAAAATTTTGATGAAAACTTTTTGGTGTAAAAATTCTTGAAATAAGAGAAAACGATGTGAAATGACAAACGTAGCGATGAAGAATATAAATAATAAAGTTAAAATTGACAAACTATGTGTATTAATAGTTGTGTCAAAATTGTTGAAAAATATAAAAGTTGTATGGAAAGAAGTGAGTAAAAAATTAAAAAATATGGTAGTTAGAAAAGTGAAAAGTTTTAGATTAAAAATATAAATAATAACTAGTAGTAAATAGAATATAGTTAAAATATACAAGTTAGTTGTACGAGTAGTTATGTAGATATAATTGAAAAGTATGATAACTATACGAGAATATGTGAAAATAATTTAAAATTATGATCATTGTGGAGGAAGGGTCAAACGTTTTAAATTGAAAAGTTTTGTAAATTAAGAAACACATCATTTATTTAAAAGTCATAGTAAATACCTAATATACTCTTAAGTCATAGTAAATACCTAATATTCATTTGTCATTAAGATAAGAAGAATAAAAAAGATTACACAAAAGTGGAGTTTCATAAAAGCATAACTAAAAAAATAGTATATATGTGTAAAAATATATAAAAAAAATTTTGAATACAAAAACAATTATAAAAAGGATATTTTTGATATTTGTTCTGATTGATAGATATATACACTACGACTTCAAAAATTACAATTAAGCACATCTAACTCTTACACAGTGAATAGATTTTTTTATAAATATTTTCACATTAGGGAAGAAACAGTAAACACCCCACCAATGAGGGGAACCCACACCTACAGGTGGATTAGGAACCGGAATCAGCGACGGATAATTTTGATGGTTAAGATATAAAATTATATATAGATGTGTGTACGAATTAATGAATTTTTTTTACCAAATATCAAATAGACCTCAATTGAAAAATTATTTCAGCATACTTTTTTTTTTGATAAAAGGGAAGATCTCTCCATCCCTACATCCTTAAAGCGTTAGAGGGGACAGAGATAGAAGGATCATCACAATTCACTGTTAAAAAATTGTCTGTACAAATGTTCCCAACAATAGCACTAGGAGGGTTACCCTGCTAATACTGGTGATCATCAAAAGAACAAAAAACCAATTCGGCTAAGGAACGAGCTACAGAGAAATTTGATTATAGCATACTTTTTTTTTGATTGGAGTATATATTTATAACATATCTCAACACATATCACATTCAAGGTTATGAGACAATTCTAACAATATTTTCAAAGGGAGACCACCAGCTCCCAAATATCAAATGGGGAGACCACCAGCTCCTAACCGAACAAGGGGGACCACAAATGCCCCCACGGCAATTTTTTAGTTCGAAATCCCATGCGAGATTTGAACACGCGATGGGCGGAATGAAAGCTTTCGTTCCGCACCCGTCGACCAAACGAGCGCCGATTATAGCGTACTTTTAAAACATATGAACCGAGAAATTTTGAAAGTTTAAATTGCAAGATGAATATATTATTGTTAGATTTAAATTGTTGAAGTCTAGTTCTAATTTGATTATGAATTAATTGTTAACTTAGGATTTACAAATACATTCTTTTACACCACGGGAATCATTTCAAAGGTTATCTACAAGAGTTCTGTTAATTGTCGAATGGATCATTATTTGTTGCCTACAAGATCGGTTTTTTTTTTTTTTTTTTAATATGAACAGTTTCCAGGCGTAGAGAAATATGCCGCGAATCGCAAACGCAGTTTTAAGGTGCGCAACTCTCCAGCTGTTCCTTCACGGACGCCTCATTCCAACGGTGACCACGACTGCCCTATTTACTTGTGCATTAGTACAATCCACGTGACTCTGCAACCAAATATCAAAGGGCAAGATGGTAAAAGCATATACAAAAGTTAGTGGTCCTCGACCGGATGATGACGTGCACATCATCCTCGGATTTCCCCCGTCTAGCCATCTTCGCCTTTGATTTTAAGGCCAACACTGGCACGAAAAGGCGCCCGAAAGATGAATTCTGCCATCAATTGCCGGACTTCCCACCAGCCAACGGACACGATTACATCTGATTTCAATGCGTGTGGGTCCCATCTGCCAACTTTTTCCTCAAGTCTCACCGCAGAGAATGAAC
The DNA here is from genome assembly GCA_035584095.1 of Annona squamosa. Lineage (NCBI taxonomy): Eukaryota > Viridiplantae > Streptophyta > Magnoliopsida > Magnoliales > Annonaceae > Annona > Annona squamosa. The sequence continues at coordinate 90,521,906 of JAXCLR010000001.1, read as the reverse complement.
AAGACATTGACAGCAAAAGGGTCACAAAATACATGTGCATGCAAAGTCGTGCACCGTTTCATCTAAATTTCTAAATCACAACCGCTTATCAAGTGATCTAGACCGTCAAATGACTTAATCATACATAAAAATTTGATATATACTAAGGGTGTGTTTGGTAACGAGAAGAAAATGTCAGGCTAAAATTTTTTACTCTCTGTTTCTAGCTCTGGGTACTTCTATTTTTTTTTTTTGATTGGTCTGGGTACTCATATTTTGTAACTTGTTTTCTTTTGTTTTTCAATCAATGGTTTGGATCTCCTAATCATGGACAACGGGAGCAATCAGCTCCGTGTACTATTGCCGTTGCCTGGCATGAAGAAGCCAGGCTGCTGAGGAGGGAGAACTCGTGAGTAAAAGGGGGGAAAAATCGTCTTCTCTCCGTTTTCCGCTGCTTTTTCTTGCTGCATTCCATCCTCGCGGCGCGCAATACGTGATTGAAAGACACAAACCCGAAGCAAAGCCAAAGCGTACAACCGAGTTATCCTTTTCCCTCCTCTGGTATTTTTAGCAAAACCTCTCACCGGCATAAAAGCTCCGGATCAATCTCTCCCTTCCCCGTAGAAAAGGAGAAGGCATCTCACTATCTCGGACTAGGCAGCTTCTCTCAGGTAATTTGTTCTCTGCCTGGTTTTTCGTGCTTTGATTTTATTTTTGGAGGAACTTTTGGATTTTGAAGAATTTGACTTGATTCCAACAGTAAATGAGTACAGGTCTCGATTTGGTTTTTGATTGGAGTTTCTTTTACTGAGATTTTACTGCTTTTGAAGAAGATTACTAGGGCTTTCTTTGTTTTTCTGTGGCTGTTCTGTTTTATTCTTTATTTTTCCAGCTGAAATTCGGTAATGAGCTTTTTTCCTCTGGCAAGTCTGCTTGAAAACAAGTGCTTAGCGGTAATTCTTCGTGTTTGATTGCGTCTTTTCTCTAATTTGGTTGTTTTCAGAACTCCAGTTTTCGAGCTTATCCCTGTTTGGATTTCATCTCTCCTTATGACGACGAAGATTTTTTAAATTTTAGATATTGAGGTAGGGCTTGTTATGATCGCTTTTGCTGTCTCAAAATTTCAATTGCTACTCACGGATAAAAAAAAAAAACAGAGAAAAATGCCGCCAGTTTTTTGGCTCGTAGATTGTTTGTGATGGCTTTATGAAGTAGCAGTGATATGTTTCATTGGTTTGGAATTCATTTCATTTGAGATATAGTGATTTGAAATTTTCTTCCCAAGATGACCGTCTGTGGAGGAATTATTCTTGACTTTATTCGACTAGGATTTCTGCGCGCTTCGCAGAAAAGGTCAGCATTTTTTTGATTGTTCATTTTATATCTCATCTCAACTTATATTACAATCAAGCTCAAGAGTTCTTACATATTTTTTCCTCCTTTTTCATCTTACAAATCTGCCCCCAAATATCCTTTACAAATTTTCTTACTATTAAAAACGGAGAAGACCAAACCCTTCAAACGCGGGAGGCCAAGTTGCCATAGCATTTTTAATTGAGGGAAATGCAGAAAATATATTCTTCATTTTTGATACGTTGCCAGAACTTCAAACTCAGATTTATTTATTTAATTTTTTTTTTGTTGAGCATATTAGAGTAAGATAGACCGTATTTCAATATCTGTGTAAGGTTGGAAGATCAGCTTGTTCAGTAGCTGTTTTCTTTTCTGTGAATTTTACTCACGTATCCGGGACCCTTTTCCTAGAAATTCATTTTGCACTGAAATTGGACTATACGTTACTTTTTATGACTTGTCCTGATACCAAAATTGTACTTGAATTTCAGCGGAAATCTGGCCTGCATTGAATTTTGAGTTTTCTTTTATTCCATTTTTTTTTTTTTTGTAGAAGAGTTTCTCTTCTTCTTGATTTTTTTTCGGGTATTTAAAATTTTTGCTTTTAGAAGAAATTCGAGATTAATTTCTAAAAATTTATTGTAGAAATTTACATGGGGCATCTATTCGAGCTAATACATTCTCTCTGATATCTTTAGTTGGAATATGGAATGTTGCCTGATATTTAGTGTGGTTGGATTTGAACCTTTAGGTATAGAAAGTATTCATGATTTACTGATTCTGAGGAATCCAATGGAGGAGAAGCAATTAGATTTTAATGCACCACTTCTATCTGTAAGGCGAATTACTCCGGCTGCTGCTGGAACAGAAGAAAGTAAAAGGAATGACAAGTTGCACAACAGACCTTTTCCATCATACAGATCAAATCTGAAATCTGGGCCTGTGAGGAATGCTGGTGCAGTTCCTTTTCAGTGGGAGCAGACCCCTGGGAGACCCAAGGATGGAAGTGTGCTGCGCTCAGGGACTCCTGAAAAACCTCCGCTTGCGCCAAAGCTCCCACCTGGGAGGTTCTTGGAGCATAGACAGTCTTCTTTAGCAAAGCACACAGTTGAGAAGGAACCGGAAGCTTCCACTCACACTAGAGTGCGGCAATCTGATAAGCTGCTCTCTTGCCCTGACCCAAGACCTTCAGGAGGCAGTGTAACTTTGTTGGAGAACCCCAAACTTGATGCAAAAAAAGAGGATGCTTCTGATTCAGATGATCATGAGGATGAAGCTTTCTCGGATGCGCTTGATACATTATCTAGGACTGATTCACAGTTTATGAACTGCAGCTTAAGTGGTTTGAGTGCTGTGGATGGGCCTGGCTCAAGATATTCAGGAAATCTCTCAATTGATTCAAGGGCCCGTGACTTTATGATTGACCGGTTCTTGCCTGCTGCTGTGGCAATGGCTTCAGAGACACCTCAGTATCCTTCAAGAAAGCAAACTGTGGTGCGTGAGGCAGTGAAGCCAGTGAATGGGGACAGAAAACCTCTGCCTTATCAATGTAGGCCTCGTATTATACCACACCAAACTCACGATATTGAGACAGAGGACAGTGAAAGTGCAGATGAGGATTACGATGATTCTGGGAATATGACAGCAAAAGCTTGTGGGTTGCTGCCCCGTTTTTGCTTGAAGAGCTCATTTTGTCTTCTAAATCCAGTCCCAGGGATGAAGATTCGAAACAGTATACCCTTGTCGCCCGTTGGTCGCAAGCTTCACTCACAGGCTGGACCTGTGCTCTCCCGATATCTTACAGATTCAGTTCATGAGGTCTGTTTGGTTCTCCGCTCATAATTTTATTACTAAATCCTTTTTTCCCCCTCCTCGCTAACAGTTTTATCTCTACAGCAGACTTGGGAAGCAGTATGCGATCGCAAATTGGCACATGGAATTGAACCTCCCGAAGCCCATGAGAATGGGAGTAAACCAACTAGTGATTCCAACCGGCTAACATACTGGAGTGATTCTCAAACTCCTGATGGATCATCACCCTACGGGCGGTCTACTGGCGATGGAATATCACCATACAGGAATGAAGCTCCCTGCTCACCCTTTCATGAAGGAGTGGGTTTTCTGGGGATGCCTAAGCAGGGAAAGAATTTTAAGTCTGCTGGTGGCTACATGCATGGGAAAGTCCTTAATGATTATCGAGAGATATCGTCCCAAGATAGCAGTAAACGTGGGTCTAGCTCTGGGAGTCCATCGATTGAGAAGACTTTGTATGTGGATTCCTTTCAGATTGTTGAAACTCCAAATTCAAGGTCAAGCTCTTCGGACACTAAGGATCTGATAAATTCTGCTGAAAAGGACACTAATATTAACGTAGAAGCCGAGACAATGCAGAAAAACCTTGTTTTAGCCACTTATGCGGACAGTTCAAATGGTATAAAACTGGGCAAGGAGCAAGAGAGATTGCATAATACTGTCACTGACATTGTTGAAGCGAATCATTCATCATGCGCCAATGTATCTACTGTTGGTGGGGGTGAAAACAATGCGGAGAGTTTAGAATGCGATGATGCTTTAGATCAGAAAGTTAGATCCTTGGAGTTCTCTGGAACACTTATCAATGAGAACCCAAGCTTTGATGATCTGCAAAATCCAAAAGAGAGAGATGAAGGAAATGGAGACACAAATTCTATGCAGTCTATTCTTCCCCCTCCTCTACCAAAATCACCTTCTGAGTCTTGGCTTTGGCGGACCTTACCAGTTGTTTCATCTACAAATCCATCTCACAGGCCATATCTTGGTATTCAATTCCGTTCAATGAGACATGTTGCAAAGTCCTCTCCGGATCCCAAGTGGGAGACCATGGTTAAAACGGCTAATGTTCACCATGGCCACTCAAGGTTCTCTGAGGTAATTTCATTGCATTTGCTTATGTTTGAATTTTTGCCTTTGATATCTTGTTGTTATAACATGTGAAACATTCATTCCTGTGTTTTTAGGAACTGAAAACTCCTGGGTCCAAGCAATCTATAGGTTAACATGTGCAAAATGCCTGGTTGGTCTGTCAACTAAGTCACTGGTTGTGTTGCTGCATAGTTGCGGTCTATTCTGTTGATGCACATACAAAGGTGACTTTCTGTTTTCTGTCACTTTCCGGTTTTACCCTTCTAAGTCTGTTTGCAAATCTTTAACTTACATTCATCAGGAAAAAAGCTGATATTAGTTATTGATGACAACAGGTTAACTGTATTTCAGCATTCGTATTTCTCCACATACTCTGCAGCTCGGAAGTCAGCTGATTTTTTTTTTTTTTCTTCCTTTCATACTTCGGATGTGATCAATGGTCACGCATAGCTGAGTGGATCTATGATAAAGATGATCCGATTGCTGGCCGGGATCTTTTATTCATCACACTCAATGAATGTAAATTGCTAGTTTTTTCTGAAATAAGGGAGTATTTTGTTTCACCCTGTACATAAACATATTTTCTTGTATGCTTTATGAAATACGATTCTCTATGGGGCTCTAGTATGTTGGAATTAGCCGGAAAAAAAATCTGCCGGATACTTTCTTTTTAGCTTATTCATCTTACGTTATCTGCAAAGTTTTGCATTCCTTTTTTGAGGCAAATCTCACATATACTTGCTAGTTTTACCCCTAGTCGGGTGTATTGCTCAAAATTTTATTCGTACCTATGCCCCTAAATGAAATGACGAATGTGCGTAATGTCACAAGCTGGGACTTTTCAACCCTGAACTTGTGCGGCACTTAGCTTGCTCACACCCTTGTGAGGACTAAGTCA
>JAXCLR010000001.1:90496387-90516675 GCA_035584095.1 Annona squamosa | reverse complement strand
TTCTCTAGAACTTTCTAGAGAACTCCGGTACCTTCATGATTTCTCTATTCTTCTCTAGAACTTTCTAGAGAACTCCGACACCTTCATGATTTCTTCTAGTCTTCTCTAGAACTTTCTAGAGAACTTTGGCACTTTCATGATTTCTCTATGATTATGTAGAGATTTCCTTGATGACCTTTATCAAAATATTTAGGACGTGACAGTAAGCTCTCATTATGATTTCAAGCTAAAAATTCATATTCAAACAATGTATGATTCTATAGCTATAAAAGTATGATTTTATAATTGTAGAAATATTAAAAATTCATTTGGATGCGAATTTAAAGTTTAGTATTATAATTGGGGCTTGGACATATTTGATATTTAACATAGGGGCGTGGGCATGTATGAATGGGATTTTGGGTAAAATGCGTGAATATTTTTTAGAAATTTTGAAACATCATAGGTATACTTAGAATTAAGGGCGAAACTTGTGGATATATTTGGGATTTACCTTTTTTTTTTGTTTATTTTGTTGAGCTTACAAGTATACCATTGGTTGCAATGTTAAAACTAAGCACATGCAACATTCAAAATCTGTAGATATCGACTAAAGTCCTGAGACGGAAACTCAATTAGTTGTTCATAATATCTAGATACAAAGCAGCACATTTTTTTTTCTTTCACTTTTCTGTTTTCCTAATTTCCCTCACTGTGATATTTATGCTTGTTTATAACTGTGCTAGAACCTTTCTTAAAATATCAGCGGATATAGTGAGGTACTACCTCCGCGTGTGTTTTTGGTAGTAATTTTTCCTTACACAGACGGTAAAAGGGAAAATATTAATTCCAAACTGTATCCTTGCGTCTCAAAATCTTGTACATTTCATTCCCGTGCATTCTTGTTACTACTGTCCGCATAAGATTTTTCTCCATGCATTCTTCTTGTGATATAAAATTTTGCGGCTAGATGATAAGTTGGGACAATATATCACCGTGCGTAGATAGAACTTCTGAGGGAAATTTCTTCTATTGGGAACTTCCTCATCTGTAATATCACTTCATTCTGCATAATGGTGCAAAAAAAATGTCATAGGCGCTCTCTGGACGCTGAAAGAACTGGACGCTGAAAGAACCCCGAACAATCCGTTGGGCTTTGCGAGAGAGTGAGGGTACGGGTACCTTAAACGTGGTCTGTGTGATTATAAAATTATAATATACTTTAGCCATTGTATTGAATTATGTATTCTATTATCATATTAATTTTCATTTGAATTAAATATGTATATGAATTTCATCTAAAAATAGTATAAATTCAACATAATAAAATAATTTGATATAAATAGTAATTTTAAAGTTATTTTTTCAACATGTACACTATCTCGGATATAATTTATATATAGATAAATAATTATATAAAAGATCAATACATCTAAGTGTACGTGGGATCTAGTTATGAGGTAGTTGCCCTGTAACTTCTAGTGCAGATACCTGCATCGGAATGGGTTCTCCATATATAAGAATTTATTGAAGTGCATTTGAACTATATCATAATTACGGTTCGGTTCATGTACTATAAGGCCCACTTGATAATGAATAAGAAATCTATTTCATCCATTATATTTACAATTATTCACTTTATTATTATACTAATTTTTATGTAAATCCAAAATGCGTATCTGCTCTATTTTAAAATGATACAAAATTTATGAAGTTTAAAGTGATATTTTCAACATTTAAACTATCTAAAGTATGATTTTTATAGGAATAAATGATTATATAATATATATATATATATATAGAGATTTATTCTAGTGCATGCGACTGACCGTGCAGTCCATGCACTGTGGGCCTCACTTGATTATAAATGAAAAATCCACCCTACCCATTGTATTTAGAATTGTTCACTTTATTAGCATACAAATTTTCATCCAAATCCAACATGTGTGCAGTCCCCATGTTAAAATGGTGCAAAATCAACGTAATAAAATAGTTTAATGTAAATATCAAGTTTCAAGTGGTTTTTTAACATCTAAACCGTCTAAAGTATGATTTATATATGGATAAATGAGTGTATAAAGTTTCATTACAATCTAACATATGTGGGGTCCATTTTACAATGGACTGCACCGTAATTACAGTGCAGTCCGACTGCACACGATCGGATCTCATATATATATATATATATATATATGAGACCCATTTTGTAGCAGACCGTATCGTAATTATGATGTAGTCTTTTGCACAAGATAAGTTCTCACACACACATATATATATATATCTGGCTAATTATCTCATGGAATTTACTTAGAACTGGAAACATCTCCAGCCTTTTGCATATCCATCAATGCTTTCTGTAAACACTCTGCATTGGCCCGTTATCACTTCAAGAGCTCATTAGCTGTCCAATTTGGCAATAAAATAAATATTGGAGGAAAAAAGATCAAGATTGAATTTTTATTTTAGGGTGTGTTTGTCATTTTTGATCTAAAACTCTATTTTTCATAATTATCTTATTTTTTTTAATTATTTATCTATATATTCTTATACAATTATTTTACTTTTCAATATTTTTTTAAAAAGTTACTTTTTCATTATTTTTATTCAACTACTTATATAACTATCATATCCATATAACTTCTCACCATTATCTTTATTATTTTATATCAATTTTTCCTTTAAAAAAATTTTATACTAAAAACTTCTTTCCAAAACTTTTAAAAGTTTCATCAAAGACTAACACACCATGCAGGCATAAAATTATAAGTCTGTTTTTTTTTTTGGTGTCGTTCTAGTTGATTTCTATGAACATGCCTTTTCTGGTGCTATTGGTGAAGTTGGGAGCCTGTTGTTATGCTCCCAGGAGCACTGAGCTCTTAATGCTCCCGGGTGCATATACTTATTCTTAATTTTTTTTTAAAAAACTGTTAGTCTAAGTGTATTTAATATCTATATCAATTTTGACTACTTTCGAAGTATTTTAGATATTTAATTTTGATTTTTGAAATCAATGATAGTTTAAGTAATTTTAAATTATATAAAATGCCACTGATTTTCTAAAATAAAAAATAAATATCTAAAATACTCTAAAAATGGTAAAAATTTATACACATATTAAATACATGTAGATTAACAATTTTGTAAAGAAATTTTTAAAAAATAATAAAAAATAGGTGTATGCACTCAAGAGCATTGAGAGCATACTACTGGTTTCAGTGATGTTGTCATGGTTAGCCGGATCAAACATTTAGAAATAAGCATATGTGGGGAATCGGAGGCTAATAGTGAGATTTCATTTTCAAAGGATTTTATCAATTATATTATTTTTTATTTTTATTTTTATATTCCAATTATTCTTTTCGATCAACTACATGCAATAAATTTATTTTTTTCAATTATAATACATCAAAAGAAGCATGATGTCTGTGTCCGTGTGCCCATCAAAGCCAGTAGATGGAGAACGTCATCCGTCTCTCAGCATCTACTTTTCGATTTACCGTTTCGAGGCGTCGTCCTATGGCCAAGTACTAGCGTGGTCGTAAAATTTGCACCCCGGAGCCATACGTGAGTGCATTGATTGAAACAATTAAAGGCGTTAAGGACGAACAACTAATGCAATTTCGGCCAAAAAAATATACATAGGCAGTTTACCCGTGGGATTACGGGTGTTAAAGGATGGGGGTTAGACGGTAGAAGTTTAAACTTAATCCTAATCTATTTAAAATATTTTGATTTTAATCTGTTTATTAACTCATTTAAAAAATTCCAATTTTAATCTATTCACAACTCAATTTTGTTAATACATTGTACAGCGGACCTAAACTCTCGTGGACGATGATCTAGTAGAGAGACAAAAGTATTTTTCGCATAGGAGAAACGAAAATAGGGTAGTAACTGAAAAATAGAATTGAGACAGTAGCGAAAAAATAAAAATTTAATAGCAAAAGGAAAACTTAGCGGCAAACAATGAACAAGGGGTTTATATTTGTGTGTGTGTGTATATATATATATATAAAATTTTAATAGATTAAACAAGTTAAATGGGTTGAACGAGTTAAATAGGTTAAACGTGTTACTAAATAGGTTGACGGGTTATAATATCTCAGCTCTAATCCGTTTGCTTAGTTAAATGGTTGAACGGGTTAATGGATCATAACACATTTATTTAAAAAATTCAACTCAAATCCATTTATAAATAAGTTGGATGAGTGGGTTGACGGGTTGACTATAACCATCAACACCTGGGATGGACATAGGATGGGATGAAATATTAAATTTATGAATACACTTTTATCTATTTTCAATATACCTTTATCTATTCCCAATATGCCTTTGCTTGTTCCCAAACATCTTTACCCATTCTCAATATTTTTCATTTTTAAATTCTCATTCCATCCTTATCACATTTCATTTTTGAATTACCTCAGGGTATGTTCAAGAAGTGATATAACTTTTAAACAAAATTTTTTTTATATAAAAGTTTTTGAATTTAGAAAAAAATGATATGATAGGGATAATAATGATGAATAAAGACAATAAATTTAAAATAGATAGGTTAGTTGTATAAGTAGTTATGTAGAAATGATTGAAAGGTATGATAATTGTATAGAAAAATGTATAAAAATAATTAAAAAATAGGATAATTATGAAGAATTAAAAAATTTAGATTGAAAAATTTTATTTTAAAAAGTAACAAACATGTGTTTTAGTTAAAAATTTTTAATTGGTAGAAAATGATGTAACATAATAAAGATAATGATGAAAAATAAAGAAAATAAAATTAAAATATATACGTTAGTTGTATTAGTAATTTGGTAGAAATGATTTAAAAATATGGTAGTTGTATAGAAAGATATAAAAAATAATTAAAAAATAGAATAATTATGGAGAGTAAAAATCTTAAAGACGTGTGTGAAAGTAATAAAACTTTTGATATAAAAAGTATTTGAAATAAGAGAAAATAATGCGACATGATATGAGTAATGATGAGAAGTAAAGAGAATCAAGTTAAATACATAGATTAGATGTATGAATAATTGTATAGAAATGATTGAAAAGTAAGATAATTATATAGAGAAAAATAAAAAATAAATAAAAAATAGGATAATTGTAGAGATTGAAAAGTTTTTGGTGTAAACAAATATCTCCGAAATTAAAAAGTTTCATGGTTGTTTGTCAAATCTTAAAACTTTTCTACTTAAAACTATTTAATCTTGACAACTATCTTATTTTTAATCATTTTTCATATCTTTTTGTACAACTACTATACTTTTTAATCATTTTTACATAATTAGCTAGGCAACAACCAATTAATCTGTTTAACTAGATTCTTTTTACTCCTCATCGTTATCCTTATCATGTCATATCATTTTTTTTATAAATTCAAAAAATTCTATATTAAAAATTTTTCTTCAAAATTTTTTTATTACATTCCAGACACACTCTTATACTGAAAAATTTTAATTTGAAAAGTTTTGTCCATTTTTCTTCTTTTTCCAGTCAATGAGATTGAGACTTTGATTTGAATTTCCTCATCAATTTTAGCTTTGCTAGAGTTGCCAGCTGTGTTTTTTCGCCCTTCATTTTGTGGGTCTGCATTTTGCAAGAGTATGGCGTCAGCTATTCTTTTTGTTTGTTGGTTGGCCGTTGGGTGGGGATGGGGGCTTTCTTTTCTGTTTTTGCTCCAATCTGTCTGTGGAAGTTACCTCCTAAAAGCAACCGGTAAACAATTATAGGTAAATGCAATGATGATCTCATCTTCTACTACATCATTAAAGAGTTATTTGAGACCTGGAAACCAGAGCTAATGCAATATCATATTATCATGGTCGAATCCGCCAACACGTTGAGTATCTCAGTTTTTCACCCTTTCCAAAAGACGACCAGCACACTCCTGCCCCGCCAGGCAAACTGATGACCCGATCCATCGATCTGGAAATCCTCGAGCAGGTAACCTGGGAAATTTATCATCAGCGAATCCTACAATAATCCTTTCCTCCTTAATTGCCTGATATTGACTTGTAAGGCATCCTTCGTGTAAATACACAAAACGCATGGCCGTTCATGAATTAATGAAAATTTAAAAATTTCATTCAAGCTTAGGCATATTCTTACAATTGCAATGACTAGGACAAAGTCGAATATGAAGATGTATCCTGAAACAGATAATTAGTGTATGTTTTCCAGATGCTTTCGTAACATGATAATGCTATGAAGTGGGTTTTTACTTTTTTTTTTTTTTGCATTTTGGTCTATCTAACTTTGCTTTTTAACCCACAAAGGTTTGTATATTTTCTTTTTAAACTTTGTAAGTTTGTCACTTTTGCATTTTAAATCCTAGAGTTTTACACTGTTAAAACACTCAACTAACAGTAATTATTTGTAAATGAAAAATATAAAATATGTTTATGGCTTAGTTGAGTTAGCTCAGAAAGACTTGAAGATAGTGTGATTTTGTTATGCACTAGTTGAGTTGACTCATGATATACCTAGGATGATTTTGTACAAACTAGTTGAGTGAGTCTAATGAGTTGACTCATCTAAAGAGCGGAATAAACTTGTAGATATTGCAATTTTTTGTGGCCAAGTCATGAATTGATTCCTTTTAAGGGTAATATTTCTTTAAAAAATTTGTATTGCAATTACCAACAAAATTTTTCATTCATTTAGTACTTTGTATCAATGGCAATGTTTAGAATGTAAAGAGACGAATTTATACATTTTAAAAAGTAAATAAATAATACTCGTGAGCTAAAAAATAAATACGCAAAATTAGAGGGACCAAAATACAAAAAATATAGAATTCTTAAATTAAAAATGAAAAATTGCTCTTATACCCACGATATTTACATTTAATTCATAATATACCTAGAATGTCTTAAAAATTTCTCCTATGCTCATAAATTTCTATCATATTTATGCAATTAAAATAATTGTTAAATACTCTATTAAAAAAGTCAAATATTTGCTTTCGAATTTTTAACCCATGAAGTTTTGGTCTATCTAACTTTGCTTTTTAACCCACGAAGTTTTGCATATTTTCTTTTTAAACTTTGGAAGTTTGTAACTTTTGCATTTTGATACATAGAGTTCTACACTGTTAAAACACTCAACTAAAGGCTACTATTTGTAAATGAAAAATATAAAATGTCTTTATGGCTTAGTTGAGTTAGCTCATGAAGACTTGAAGATAATGCAATTTTGTTATGCACTAGTTGAGTTGACTCATGATATATCTAAACATGATGATTTTGTACAAACTAGTTGAGCGAGTCTCATAAGTTGACTCATTTAATGAGTGGGATAAACCTGCAGGTATTGTGATTTTTTGTGGTCAAGTCATGAGTTGATTCCTTCTAAGGGTAATATTTCATTAAAAACTTGTATTGCAATTATCGACAAATTTTTCATTCATTTAGTAGCTTGTATTAATAGCAGTGTGTAGAATGCAAAAAGATAAATTTATACATTTTAAAAAGCAAATACATAATACTCAAGAGCTAAAAAATAAATACGTAAAATTAGAGGGACCAAAATGTAAAAAATGGAAATCTTAAATTAAAATTGAAAAATTTCTCTTATACACACAATATTTACCTTTAATTCATAATATACCTAGAATGTTTTAAAAATTTCTCTTATGTCCATAAATTTATACCATACTTGTGCAATTAAAATAATTGTTCACTACCCTATTAAAAAGTCAAATATTCCCTTTCAAATTTTTCTAATTAAAATGATTTAGCCCTAGTATCATATTTGAATCACTTAATGTTATAAATTAATAGTTTTATCAATATAATTGAATTATGTTAGGAAATTATGGAGGGGCAAAAATTCATCTTTCAATAGAATAATTAACTGTTCGTTTGACTACATGAGTATGATATAAATTTATGAGAAAATGTTATGGGCATAAAATAAAATTTTAAAATATTATGAATATAATAAGAATTATGGAAAAATATTGTAAATATAAGAGCAATTTTCCCAAATTACAAAGGTATGCAGATTTTGAATTCAACCAAAATCAAGTGAATTGAGGCCCCGCAAGTGTGAACATTAAGTCTTGAGGGTCAAAGGCGTTTAAGCGATTCCAGAATAACATTCAAACCTCAGTGCCAGAAAGGCATCGGCTATGGTCTTTGTGGCCAGGATTAGAGTCTAAGTCAACGACTCAACGTGTGAGTCTGCGACTAGAGTTTGGTTTTTTGAGGGGCCTCACCACCAGCTTGTTAACTAATACCAACGGGTCGGACCAGCCCGGTCCAACTGTTAACTGGTAATACCACAGTTCGGTAGTTTAACCAGTTAAACCGTGGCTGAATCAGATTAACCGGACAAACTGCAGGAGAGGAGTGGGCATAACGTTTCAGCCTCCATATTTTTTTTTCGTTGGGGTGGGGGGGTGGTGGGGAAGGTGGCCTCTATCCTGTTTTTAAAACACTGGTCACGCGGGCTTCCCCGTCTTCTCCGTATGCTATTGGCGCAAGCCATATATATATATATGCACAATCTTGCCAGGCCATAGTTTTAGCTGAAAATGGGGTTTTGGAAGGATTCGCCCCCAGGTCTCAATCTTCTTTGTCTGATTGCAGCAGAAAAGTTTGAATCCCTATCTGTAATATTCAAGGAATCTACTGTTCTCAACCTGTGGAATAGTTTTTAAATCCAGAATTCTAATATTTGTTCGAGCTGTTTAGTTGGGTTTACTGTATCTTTAATTGAGTGCATTTGACTTGATAGAGATGAATAAATAATTTGATTTGACGTAGGGAGACTTTCACAGTGAGTGAGAGAAAAAACACGTGCTTCCCTAATATGACATATGGTGCAATGCATTTGATTCAATCAACGTGGTCTCTTCCTTAATTAACCCACCCCCCTTTCCCTTCTCTCTTTATTCGCTGTCCATTGTTGGAGAACTTGAAAAAATGGGCAATATCCGTCATCCAGCTTCTGTTGGTGGTGGCAAGAGGGAAAAATGCATATATCAGAGGTTTAAACGTCTTCCTTGTCGCTTGAGGAAATTGAATTTCTTCTTTGCATGACAATGAGGCGCCAATGTAGAGGAATCCACGGGCAACACACTATATATTTAAAGGGTGCTTTGTAAATATATTTACTTAGTTTGACCATAATTGCGTATATACTCACATAGTTTCAAAAGTTACAAATTACTCTTATATTGTTTAACCATAATTGCAAATATACCTACGTCGTTATGATGTCATTATTGCATCATACGACATAGATATATTTGTAAAGTTTGCAAATTATGTGAATATATTTATAATTTCAAATATTAAGTGAGTATATTTAGTTTTTGCAAATATACCCATATAGTTTGAAACCTTTGCAAATATACCAATATCACGATGATGGTAAAATAATAGCATGGTCAAACTATGTGACGATACTTTTTAATTTTTGAAATTACATAAGTATATTTGCAATTATAGTTAAATAAGGCGAGTATATTTGTAAATTATCCTATTTAAAAAAGAAGAGTTAAAGAAAGCATTTTTTTTTTTTTGATAAAAAAACATCTTTTTCGTTCATGGATCCTCATTATTCGAGTCAGTACCTAGTGATGGGCAATGAAGTGGAAAAAAGCGTGAGAGAAGATATTATATATGTGTATTTGGAAAGTGGTAAAATTTTTGAATTGAAAGAAAATAATGTGATATGATAAATGTAATAATGAATAGTAAAAAGAATAAAGTTAAAATAAATAAGTTAGTTGAATAAAAAAAATGAACAGTTTAGTTACGTGAGTAGTAACATAGAAATAATTGAAAAGTAAAGTAAGTTGTATAGGAAAATATAAAGAAATAATTAAAAATAAAGTACTTATAGAAAGTAAAAAATTTTAGACTAAAAATTTTAACTTAATATTTTTTTTACTTATTACCAAACACACTCTTTGTAATTTCCATATTTTTGTACTATTATATGGAATTTTATAAAATTTGAATTAATTTAATTTTTAGATTCTGCATATATTAATGAGGTCTGTAGTATTATTTTGTTACAATACGAAAAGCTCACATGTAAGCCGGTGCCATGCAAGCAAAGCCACCCCCAATTAAAAATAGCTGTGGCAAGGAATTGACGGTCAGCATGGAATTGATGTTTCTTGCTAGACAGCCGGAATTAGGAACAGTGCACGGCACGAGAACGGAAACCTTTCGTGCGTGTTCGATGGTCGTTGACTGGAAAATGCGTGGGGAGCAAGTCAGGAGCGGGAGGCGGGCTGTCTCGTTTTCCGCATGATCCACGACGTCGCGCTTCTCTTCTTTTTCAAGCTTTTCCCCTCTTAATTTTAACCGCCTGGAAAGGTCTGAAAATCACACATACATCCCTGCTCACTGTTATACAAAATTACAAACCGTGTCGTCAGTAAAACATTTTGAACTTCGTTTTGCACGAAAATTTTAACTCGAATTGATCATTATTACGACTTATTTCTCGAAATAGTTAAAACATTAGTGAACCTCTCCGCTTTTTAGCTTGTCTTTGTCCGTTGTGATAAGTTCAGTCGGGGAAAAGGACTCGGAGGTGGGAATTCCGATTTTCAAATGGTCGAAGGGGCGGTGGGTAACCCGTAAGAAAAAAAAAACACGAACCAAGAGCTGAATTTTATTTCCAAAATTGCCCTTTCCAATTTCCACCGCTGAGGCTGACCCTCTTCGTCTATATATGGAGCAGGAACTGGAAGGCTCGCGAAGTCGGCCGCGATATGGCTTCGAAGAGAGAAGAAGGCAGGCAGGGGAATAACGTTTCAGCTTCTACACGCGATGTCTGGAATCCTGTCGACGGTAACACGTCGTGGGCCGTGGCGGACTTCGTCGCTCGTTTCGGTAGGTTTCCCTGTTTCCGTCGTCGATTCCGTAATTCTCAGCAGGAAAAAAAGAAGAAGAAGAGAGTTTTACCAGTATATTTTTCAATCCTTCCTCACTATTCAGAGAGATATATCTACTTCCATCCTTTCGATCTCGACCGTCAAATCGGTCTATACACACTCAATATGGGTTCCCAGATGCAGATCATAACTTTTTAAGGATCCTCCACAGCTCTGATGATAAAACCGTGGAAGTTGAACGTCATATATTGTTCTCAATGTTAGCTTGCAGGATTTAATCCGAGCTAGTCGAAGTCAGTGACAAGTAGTTTTGTTTGGTGTGCTGGTCTTTTTGGACCCTATTTGCAAGTGGGTGAAAATTGAAATCACATCAATTAAGCTTGTGGGTACCCCTGATTGCGTATGCCCTGTATCCACTCTATTTTGGGTGGGTTTGTTTTTAGAGGAAGTGGTTCTCTCTTCCGGCTCAAAAACTAGAATAAGTAGCAGTAGAATTTATACTGAGAACAAAAAGATGCTTCGAAAAAAATAGTGTGGAAGAGTTATAAAATGAATTTTCATCTGCAATGGCAAAGTGAGAACCTTGGGTAAGGGGGCAAATTCACATGAAGGGTAGTTCTATATTTGTAAATATTTTTCAAAATTTTAAGAGAATTTTAATAATAATAATAATAATAATAATAAAACCCCTTTCAAGTGGCTGGGCCACTAATCCCATGCCTTGAGCACTAAGGCTTTGACCATCGGTTACAAGTACAAATCTCATGTGTCTAGGCAGGGTTTTTGCAATATAAATCCTGTCATTAAGCCTGATTATACTTTAGTGTTTTGTTTTGGCATTTTGCAAAATCGTCCTTATAAATTTCAATTTTTGCAAAATAAATTTTGTTGTTGATATAAAACCATTTAAAAAAGTTACTTGATTTTATTCAGGGTGTGTTTTGATACATATAAAACTTTTCACTTTTTACAATTATTTTATCTTTTTAATCACTTCTTCGTATATTCGTTACAATCATTTTTACGCAATTACCTATACAATTAATTTTTTTATTTTAACTTTATTCTTTTTATTCTTCGTTATTATCTTTATTATATCAAATAATTTTCTCTCATTTCAAATTCTTTTACAACAAAAATATTATTAATTTCCAATGCAATAAGTAAAAAAACTTTTAACTTTTCATAATTGTTCTATTTTTAATCATTTATTTTCAAAATTTTAATACGATGACTTTACTTTTTATTCGTTTCAGCACAATTATTCTTATAATTAATATATTTATTTTAACTTTGTTTTATTTACTTTTTTTTAATGTAATGTTCTCTTTACTGCGTATTATTATCTATATCGGGTCATATCATTTCTTGAAATTCAAAAATTTTTAGATAAAAAGTTTTTCTTCCAAAAGATATTAATACTTCCCAAATATAGTTTGGTTGAAAACAAGACGAGCATCCTGTTAAAATGCCCCAAAAATCCTAAAAGATTTTTCTTCTTCTCTTTGAATTGAAAATTACATGTATATCGTGTTAATTTTTCAGAGGTTCGCAAAACTTCAAAGCACATTTGTTGAAACACAATTTCTCATACTGACATGGTCTATTCTGAAAGATTCAACCCGTGTTGCTCATATTCAAAAATTGGGACCAGCCGAAGTTAAATTACATTTCATTCCCGACTCCCCCTTTTTTGAATCCTCCTATCATTTTGACCGGATGATCGATGCATTGTTTGACAAAAAGATGGGCTCAAATTTCTCCAATTATAATGGCATGACACGTGGAATTGACATGTCCCAGATGAGGTGGCGAAGAGGAGGCTGGAGAACATGAACCAGAAGCTGAGGGATTTGGAGAGACAAATGGAAGTGCTTGAAGCTGAGATGAACAAGGCCAACCACTACGAGCGGATGACGCTGGCGGACACCCCCAGACCGTTCGGTTCTTGATCGAGGCGGATTGGTTGTGTGCCCTACTTTTCTTTTTTGTATTTTTTTTTTTTTTTTTTTTTGAGTTAAGAAAAAAGGAATAAGATACGGTGGGCCACACAATTCACCACTGGCTTACGATCCTGAGTCAGAAAGCAGAGTAACCTTCGTTTTCTAGCTAGCCAGCTAGGATTAATTAATGTGATTGCGAGGCATGCACTTGCCCAATTAAAATACTGTAAATTAATTAGTGGTAATTATATGGGGCATGCACTTGTTCCTTGCTCTATCTAAGTTGCATTACGGGTTGTCCAATTGATGGCTGTTGGTGATATGAGAGTGGCCAACAGGACTTCGTCCATTGGCCAGTTTGCAGCACTCGAATTTATAATAAGAACCGCTTGTGCTTCTTTTGGCCAACAAGTGTTGGTAGAATGAGATTATTGAAACAAGCACGACAGAAAATCGACCAACAGAGAACACCAGCTTCTCCGAGCAGACGCATGCCAACACTACGGGTGCAACTTGCGTTGGGGTCGACCACCTGAGCCTGCGCGAACTAACCATAATACATCTTTTAGGGTTTGGGTAAAATAATTTGAAAAATTGAATTTCTAAACTGAGTTTGAACCCAATCCAAAGTAAAATTAGGTTGAGTTTAAGTTCATAGAGTTAAACCCAACAGAAACCTAAATTCTAGCATATATTAGAAAAAAAAATCATGCATGATACTGGTGGCTCTAATGTAAGTAAATAGATTTGTCAGCGGTCTTTTTTATTATGGGTCCGTCTGGCGAAAAGGGGAAAAGGGGAAATAATAGAAAAAATTGTAAAAAGTGTACGAATAAAAGAAAGAAAGAAAAAATAAACAGGATAGTTATATGTAAATATATGGGTAACGATTGAAATATAGCAATAATAATAAAAAACTAAATAATTAGATAATTAAGATCATATTATATAAAAATAATAGTAGAAAGATTGTGTTTCTTCTTTTTCTTTTTTTACCAAGCAGGCCTTATATTATCCATGGCAATTATTTTGAAAAAGAGTAAACAATTTTAGGCATGCTATTCTGTAAATAGTTGTTTAACATACACAGTTCGAAACTGATGACATAATCTTTATATATTTAGAATTTGAATATAATATAAGGTTCAGACTTAAGAGTGTGGGTGAGCCTAACCACGTTACACCCTGTCCACGCCGTTCAATACTATGACCGTTTCAACGATCGGTTTTGCAGCTGTTCGGCTCGCAAGCACTCATGTCGGCCATATCCACGGTAAGCGACAAGAAAAACATGATATTTAGCGAGTTGATTAGATCAGTTGAAAAGTCCAAAGTTTGATTTGATATATATATATATATATATATACACATACAGAAATATCAGGTGCAGCCGAATTTTTGGTGTAGCATCGCTGAAATGGGCCTCACGTGATTATTAAATTATAATCTACTATATCCATTGTATTTAGAATAATATATTTTATTACCATAACAATTTTCATCCTAATCAGATATGCGTATGAGTCCCATATGAGAATGGTACAAATTTAACGTAATAAAATAGTTTAATGTAAACAACAACTTTAAAATTGTTTTTTTAACATGTAAACCATTTGCTATAAAATTTATATATGGATAAATAATTGTATAAAATTTTATTATATTCTAAAATGTGTGTAATTCATTTTTAATTAAATGTATCATTGTTCCAATACAGTTGGAACAGTTCCTGTATGTTCCCGGTGTTGTCTAGACTCTAGACCAGGACTGCCTTAATGGACTCGATTTTAATAATTGAATTCCAAGAGTTGGATTTTGGAAGATTTAGTTAACGGGCAGTAGTTATCAACAAATTAGAAATTATCCATTTATCTAATAGGGCAGTAGTTAGCAATGAAAGTGACGCATTCAATTTGCGGTAATTTGGACACTGTAACACTTTTTAGGTGTATTTGGACACCGTAACACTTCAATCTGGTGAAACATTTTTTGCTTAAAAATTTTTGAAAACTTGAGAAGTAACGAGATATGATAGTAGCAACGATGGAGAGTAAAAAAAATAAAGTTAAAATAGATATTTTAAATGAGTTGATAGTTGGGTAGGAATAATTAAAAAGTAAAATAGTCGTAAAAAAAACTAAAGAAATAATTAAAAAATAGAGTAGTAAGTAAAATATTTTATATTAAAAAGTTTTATATGTTTGCAAATTCTACCAAAAAAAGGTTAAATATATGAATAGTTGTGTAGAAATAATTAAAAAATAAAGTAGTTATATAGAAAAAAGTAAAAAAATAATTAAAAAATAAAATAATTGTATAAAGTAAAACGTTTTATATTGAAAAGTTTAATACATTAGCAAACACTTCTAAAAAAAAGGTTAGTTTGATAAGTTTTATATGTTAGCAAATATTCAGTCGGCCACAAGGTTTGTCTCCGCGCATCTAAAAATAAGCCTCAGCCATCTTGATTTAAGACAGGGATGCGTTTAAGTATGTCAATTGGAATTTAAAAATCTATACTATTTATCATATTTTTGCATTTGCATTTATTGATGATTCTAAAAGTCACATGTATCTAAAAATTTTATTACTATAAAATTTTTTAAAATGAAAAAAATGAAGAAAACTCCAAACGCCTGTGTACTGAGACTCAAGACGTGTATTTATTGAGTCATTATCCATGCTACACCTTAAATCTATATAATTAATCATTCCAATGTAATTACAACATTAGTAATAATTAGTCCGAAATAAATATTTACCGTTTCGACAATGGCTTCCCAAATCTTAGTATGAAAATTTCAGTTTTCTAATTAAAAGATTTCCATTTCTGCGGTTCGATTGAATTATATATTGACTGACCTGGCTAACCTTTTGATGGTCGGAAACTTCAGATGTTAAACCGTGCAATCAAAGCATTGAGTCCATGTCTCCTTCCAGAAAAAAAAAAAAAAAAGCCATTGAGCCCATGGCCCAATAAAATCGGCCCAAAAACTTGAGGAACTCGGCCGAAGTTCTGATGCCCGTTTTATACATTCGTGAATGAAAAATCGTAAAGCTAACAGCTAATTAGTTGGGAAAAATGGATTCTATCCATACCTTTATTTGTATGATGATCAGCTTACATAGTGAATGGATGAATGCTGTGCATGCCAAAGATCTTATCGATGCTCAGGAATAATGAAAAACAATACATTGAACTGATCATTCAATCACTGAAAATTAGCAATTAATTAATTAATTAATTGGGTGCCGTCCTGATTCAAATGGATACGTTGGCTAATTGAAGTAACCGACGGAGAAACTAGGCTCGAAAAGCAAGCATACGCCGCATGAGCGGAAGCTTCTTTCGATGTCTTTCAGAGTATTCCACGACCAAGTCCAAGAAATTGCTTAAGAGGGAGAAGATTCCAGAAGCAAAGCTATGGCGAAGAGGTTTTCCAGTTTTCTACAACCTGACTGCAGTTTTTCTACGTCTATATGCTGATCTAGCAGTGCAAATGTATATTTTGCCGTGAGTTACACCTATTTTCCATCGCTGAATTGTATGCAGTACATGAGGGGCTAAGGAAGAGTAGATTAGATAATGGAAGGGTAGGAGTAGATAATCGGGTTGGGACCTGGGAATGTTCCAACAGTACTTGGAACGGGCGGAAGTGAGCGCAGGTATCGGAACGTAAAAGGGCGGACATTGTAATTCGAGTTAGGGTGTGCATCATGTAGAAATCCAACAAAGAAATGAAAGAAAGCTGGGCAATTTTCACCAGCCGAGGACCTGTATATGGTTGCATCCAGAAAATATGTGTGACGGCCAGAATTAAAAATAAAAACTTTCGCCTTAATTTTCTGTCAAGTCATTTAAAACTTTAAGATCTTTCCATATATTGAACAGAACTATTTCAAAAAGATAGTCATAAATAAACTAGCATTATTATATCTAAACAATCATGTTCATAAAGTTATTAAAACCATGCCTATATGAATAAAAATGTTTACATCAAAGTAAAACCATTTATTACATAAAATAAATATTTAGATAAATTCATCATGCCATCACCATCTCATTGACCATTATCCACGAGATTATCATAGAGTTAAGGGGAAGAGGGTAAGTTCACGAGATCTTAGTAAATAAGATCATGTTATGCAATTAAGATTATAAGGATATGTTATTTTCTTTCAATTGCTCAATTCTTTAAGCTTCTAATACATCTTATATATCATCATTTTTTTCTAGAAGTACTCACTTTTAATTTTGGGGACTATCTAAAGGATTTAGAACCCTAAATCCCTTAAGATATTTTTTTCTATAAACTTCAAACTTCTAGGCTTCATTCGACTAATCTAGCAATTCTATTAAACTTAAAATGTTGAAATTCATAAGAAACAATCCTTGGATCACTTAAACAGGACATCTAGAGCTCAATTTACATCAATTTAAAGATGAACGCACCAAACGATGCCACTTATCCCTCGCCACCGGCGACCTATGCTCACCGTTGATCATCTGGCCCGACTGTGGTTCATGGTGGGCCACTTTTTGGGCTTCACAGTTGGGCTTCTCAGTGGGTTTCAGTTACGGGCTTTGTGCCCTAGAATGGGCTAATGAGTTTTCTCTTGCTCCAAGCCTATCGCAATAGACTAGGCTCAGACTGAATCCAGTCTAGTACTAAAACTTAGGGTGCAACTTGTGCCAGATTGAGCCCAAACCCGACCCGTTGAACCTGATTTTGAACAATATTGAAACTTACTTTTTCGTAACCCGAACCCGTAGAACCTAAACCCGAGAAAACTCAATTTATAAATATGATAGGGTTAGGGTTTAAGTGAATCCAAACTCAAAGAACCTGAGCCCAATTTTTCAATTTATATTTATTATAAAATATATTATATATATACTATTTAAATAATATTTCTTTATATTCCTAATATTTTATATTATTATATCTATATTTGAATACATGTTTGGCATAATGTAATTTTATTATAAATAAAGTATATTATTTTCACGTGTATTTATTTTTTATTTTATCATGTACTTTTATACTCATTAATTTTCTTTCTTTATCTTATTTTATGTTAAATTTTATAAAAATATTCTTTATATTATTTTTTTAAAAATATGTAGTTTGATTATATATTATTATGTTTACTTACATGATTTATTATTATTATTATTATTTATTTATATGAAATTCTAAACTTATCATTTTTAAATAAAATGTAAATTCATTAACATAAATTTTAATTTGAAACTCAATTCGAACACGATTTTCAAAAATAGGGTTAAGGTTTATGTTTTACAAATAGAATTAGGGTTAAAGTTAGAGTTGATGTTTTATAAATAGGGTTAAGGTTATGGTTGAGGTGAACCCGAGTTTCATAAGTCTGAATTGCACCCCTACTAAAACCTGCTTCCAGCTTCTGAAAATTGTAGATTCCCTTGCTATTTTTTGATTTTACAGAAACTCCATGATAACTCATGATTTTTAGAAAACTACTAAGCGGAATTGCAAAATATCCATAAATTTTGAAAATAGGCAGCGAAAACTATTCTCCCCAATCGGCCATTTCTATCAGATATATAATAATATTTTAATATTATTTTTATACACACACACACATACACATACTTTAAACATCTTAAATGCATTAAAAGTTCTCCCATCAATAATTTGACTAACATATTTAATTTCATGCCATCCAAGAATAATATAACGTACATAATTATACACATTCATTTATTTCTTTTAAAATAAATTATAATTATGCAATTTATACTTTCTATCTTGTCCAAAATTATCTTTATGTTAATAAATCCTCAAATTATCGATAAATCATCACATAATTAATTTAATATAAATAATACATTCCTCAAATAATTATGTGACATATATTCCTTATAAAACATGTAATATCTCAGCATGATTAACGACCATGAATCACATATTAGCACAATTACTAACATAATTATATAATAAATCATCATTAAATCATGTCATAATTAAAGGTAAAGAGGCAAAAATTCTCCCGCCTTAAAAAAGAAAATGAAATAGGTTGCTTCTCTTTCGTGACAGCGTTTCTCCTATTTTCTCCAATATTCCTTCGTCAACTCCCCAAATAATTCATTTATAACTTCATTGTAACTCTCGGAGTATTCACCAGAGAAACGACCGGTCTGAACCCTATCTACTTCATTTTTAAATTTGAATTTGAAATTAATTTACGCTTTATTCATATACCAGAACTTGATTTCAAAACTTCTTCTGCCAAAGATTAACATCTTAATCACCTAAGCATTTTGGATTATCAAGTACAAGTTCAATACTTATAATATTTTATATAATCCAACCTATTAAAACCAGTTTATCATAGTAAAATGTTAAATCTCTCTTATAATTTTTCTTTCTTGGTATCTTGTCATGTTTGATTTTTTTGCTATTTATTTAATTTTATTTTATTGTGTGCGTTTCCGCTATGATCCATGTTCACCAAATCATGTTTTCTAACAAGTAGTATTAGAGCCGTGGTGGTAGAATTATGATTTGAAAAGTGAATTTATGGTTGGATCTATGGTATTTTGATGGAAGAAAAGATCATGTTGTTGATTGTGATGCCAATTGCCATCGGATTTCGCCGCACTGGTTGGACGACTAGGAGATGTACGGTGTCGTGGTGACAGACATTCGCTGACAGACGGCATGGTGGCTGCAACAGTTGTGCGGTGCAAAGAAAGCATGTTGTGGAGACGCTGCATGAAGAGGTGCGGCTTGGTAACTTTTTTTTTTCACGATAGGTTCTGGACATTTCTGGCTTGGAAAAGCAGAAAGAAGATGCATAAGTACGGTGCATCCGTGGTGCACAAAATCAGTGCACATACAGTTTATTTCGTGTGATTTTGGAGTTCGTTTGAACTGTTCCAAGTGTGGATTTTTATATTTTTGGATGCTCTGAAGGCAATAGTGAGGTTAGTTTGGGGAGATTTGCTTTGATTTTATGGATTTGATGGGTGTGCAAATCAAATGGTTGATTGTGCAAAGATATTAAAGTGGAGTGAGTTGACTTTATGGAGCTACGGGTTGTGTATTGATGTGAAGATCTAGATGACATGATATGTTGCGCTTCTTGTGGATGGTATAGATCAAGAGGATGCTACATTGTTGGACGTGGTCAGTTTTCATCATGTAGATTGAGATTGATCAGAAGGAATCAAGTTTGATTTGTTTTGAAGTAACAACTCATGAGTAGATCTGGTGTTTTAATAGTCTATGGTCACGTTGATAATGAGGATGCATGGAGAGCACGTGGAGATAGACTAGTTTTTTTGAGTTTCGCATTAGACAATGACTATGAGATCCTGAGAATGCACTAACATTGAATTGTGCCTTGGAAGTCATTGTTGGTCCCGAGTTGATGGCTAAACCCAAGAGGGGAGGGGTGAATTGGGTTCTTTAAAAAATTCTTTGGTAAATCAAAGTCTTAACCCCTTGCAAAAATTAATC